>JABCMJ010011152.1:0-17531 GCA_014822125.1 Arbutus unedo | reverse complement strand
CGCAAAAGCATTTTTGCGATGGCTAGATGACTTTTTGCGACGGGAAGGGTTTGACGCAAAAAGTCTTTTTTCTAATAGTGCACATTTCTCAGCTTGGCAACCATATCCCTCTGATTAACAACATGCTCGTACATAAGAATAATGTGTTGTCGAACTGACTTCTCATCTATTTATACCCAAAAATCCTAACTAGGTTAATTAGATTTTACCTCATTTAGAACTATATACTTATTTACCTGTCAATCATGAAGTTCCTTTGTAGCATTAAACCATCTAAAAGAACACCTTTGTTTGGTTTCACATGTCGTCCAAATCACACAAGTTGTTCACATGTATGATTCATTTTTCACTCATAATAGTTTGCTAAAACATATGATTTTCAAATTGTTCGATAGTTAAGTTATTCAGTACACAGTACTTGGAGATTTTCTGCACATCGTAAATAGGAAACAAATTTAGTGATGTTGAAATTGTACAAGTATGGGTTTGTTTAACTTGTACTGCCTTTTACATAGGGACTGATGTTTTCCTTATTGTATATCAAAGGGGTGAACGTTGAGACTTAAGGTGATGTTATGCACCATATTTTTAGATTCCTACTTAAACTAATTGGAAGCCTGGGCAAGTCCAGTTAAGAAACATATCTAGTTTAATATTAATGGTCATTCCATTACATCTAAAATTATCTTTTGAATAAAAAGAAGAACCTCCCCTTTATTTATGAACGATGAATTGGTTTTGCTGGAAATATGATACGTCCGCATCTTGAATGATCATCTTCTTAATGTCACGTTCTCGTTTTCAAACATAATTCATAACCCTATTTATCATTTAAAAATCTCACAACTACTCAGAATATGCCCCAAATCATAATTCTCATAATCTATAAGCGATAATGTGTTCCACAATATTACAATTCATGAGGGCACTCCCGGCCAATTAAGATAAAATAACAAGTTTGAATCAGTACAGTATGATTTGCTTTCAAATACAAAAGAAAGAACAAAAGAAGAGTTAGTTTACATCTTTCAAAAATAAGTACTAAAAATGCTATGTAACTTCTAGGATGAAAGCCTTCTAAAAATATGCACCAACATGCATCCACACAATCCATGTCAAGGCTTTGGAGCTGTACCTAAAAAATAAAGGGATGAACCACAATGCCCAGTAGAGACGCCTACACTAATATTATATGAATATGGAATGATATAGCATGATTCATGAACAATTCATAATAACACGCGTAGATGATAAGAGCATACATCATTATTCACCTTATTGTAATGTCTACGATGAAATCACATACTACGCTACCCATATCACACAATCCACATATTGTATTCCGATTTCAAATCAATCTTTCCAACTAGCACTTCACCGAAGGGTAACTAGACAATGTCAAGATCAACTAGCACTTTCCGAATGGAAGTTAGACATATCATTACTAGCACATCTCCTGTTGGAGGCTAGACGTTGCATATGTCGATGCGGTATACAAACTATAATTCAACAATCAAATCCATAATGTTCACAATATAAGGTTAATTCCATAAACACTCGTAATTTGTTAAATAAATGCCGATGTAATAGAATTATCATCTATTTATAACCATGGCCCATAACCAAACTCAACTAGTCCATAATCTCAAAATAAGGTGAAATTTATTAGTTAAAGTCATCCGACAAGTCGCTGGAGCAACCAAAAGTTGCTGGATGCATTTTTGGACAGAAGAAATCGCTTGACAAGTCACTCAAGCGATTTCAAAGTCGCTCAATCTACTTTGACAATTTCTGTACTTTTTTTCGAAAATCGTAGATTTAGTTTTTGAACCAAAAACTCCCAAATTCGATCAAATACACCATGAAATCAACCAAAATATGTTATAAACACATAATAGAGGTAAAACATCCCTACCACAAGTTTCAAATCGAAAGATTTGGCGAAATGAGCAAAGCCTAGGTTTGGGTGGATCTCCAAGCTTCAAATCCTTACTCCCGAGCTCCAAATCACGATCCGTTTTCGAATATCACTCAAGCATCTTCCGAGCTTCCCATGTCTCAAAAGAATTTGAAAATGGTGAAAGAAATCTCAAAAAAAAATTAGAGAGAAGTTAGAGAGATAGATGAGCCATGTAGGGAGACAGAGGTATGAGCAAATAAGACATTTTTGGGTGTCCACCCCCTCTAATAAAATCTGATTATAACACCACAATGGTGCTTCCAAACAATATGACATCTCATATAACATGCGCGAAATAAAATAAAAAACTCCAGACTCGGGTCCTGCAACTAAAATTCCAAAATACATAAAAATAATGCAATTGTGTATCCCACAATATAAATTTAAATAATTAATTTTAAAAACTCAAAAAATTTTGGGTCCTTACATCCTCCACTCCTTAAAACGAATTTCGTTCTCGAAATTGAACGAAAGTGTCGACACTGACACCTCTCAACACTACCAACAAGTAAGACACGGATACTCCCCCAAAGTCTAATTCTATTATATAAAACACCGGTACCTCTCACAATACCAACCATGAAGACACGGACACACTGTCATTATCTCAATTCAGAACATAAAGCAATCCGTACTCTTACAAAACTCAACGGATGCCAAACAATCAAGTTCAACAATCTCAAATAAAATTCACCGAACACATCAATGTAACTCATGCGTACGCCATGCTTAATGAGTATACAACAATCAAGGCACAATCAAATTCTTGAAATTAACAATTCATATCCAAGTAAGCTCAATCCGACAATATCTATAAGCATAAGAGGTTCTACAATACCGAAAACTCAAAGAACATAACACAAGTAGATACATAATCCATGTCTCAATCACATCCAATAAGAACATAAACATAGTGGCAAACACGCCCCAAACCATTAATCTGATAACAAGTGTGTAATAATCAATGCAGGTATTTCTCCCGAATCTCGTCCTCGCATTCCCAAGTTGATTCATCCTTACCTTGATTGCCCCATAGCATACAAACCAAAGGTATCGTCTTGCCTCTCAACACTTGCTCACGAGAATCTAAAATACGTATCAATTGCTCCCCATAGGACGCATTGACCTCAAGCTCTAATTCTGACCATTCCAAAACGTGAGAAGGATCCGGTTTGTACTTCCTCAACATTGAAACATGAAATACGTCGTGCACACCTGACAACTTTGGCGGTAAGGTCAAATGGTAAGCAACCTCCCCAATTCTCTCAATAATATCATACGGCTTGATGAATCTCGAAGACAGCTTCCCCTTTCGCCCGAAACACAATAAACCTTGCCATGACAATGCTTTCAAAACATATGGTCTCCCACCTCAAACGATAATGGACGATGGCATCAATCAGCATAGCTCTTCTGTCTACTTTGAGCAGTAAGTAATTGTTGGCGAATTACCTTCACTTGCTTGGTAGTCTTCTCTTGCACCGTCAAAAGTTGCTTGCGAATCAACTTCATGCTCTCGATAGTCTTCCCAATTAAATCCAGCCGGACAAATGTTGCCTCACCCAACTCGGTCGAACATATCGGCGATCTACACGGCCTACCGTACAAAGTCTCAAATGATACCATCTCAATGTTCGACTGATAACTATTATTATACGCAAACTCACCAAGCGGTAAATGATCTTTTCAACTACCTCGAAAATTCAAAACACATGCCCAAAGCATATCCTCAAGAATCTAAATTGTATGTTCGGATTGCCCATTGGTCTGAGGATGATACACAGTACTAAATAATAAGTTTGTGCTAAGTGCTGCTTGCAAACTCTGCCAAAATCGTGTTGTGAATCTTGGGTCTCTGTCAGACATAATAGAAACCGGGATCCCATGCAATCGGATAATTTAACGGATATATAGTCGACTGAGCTTCTCAACAGAATCGGTAACTTGGATTGGTAGAAAGTGAGCGGTCTTGGTCAAACTGTCCACTACCACCCATATCACATCATGCCCTTTCGGCGATCTCTGTAAATCGATAACGAAGTCCATCGTCACATTCTTCCATTTCCACTCCGCAACTGGCAATGGTTATAATTTCCCTGTGGTTCATTGGTGTTCGGCGTTCACTTGTTGGCATGTCAAGTATCTCAACACAAAGCTCACAACATCTCATTTCATACCGAATCACAAAATTGTCGACACAAATCATGATACATCTTCGTTTCACCTAAATGAACGACTAATGGAGAATGGTAAAACTCTCATAAAATCTCTTCCCGACAAGCAACGGGTACAAATAACTTTCCTTAAAAACGTAGACTCCGATCGGCATGAATCATCCACCCATCTCGTGCATTGCCACTAAGAAACTTTTGGTGTAATTCTTTTGTCTCTTCATCATGTTGTTTAGCGTCCGCTACTTGAGTGGATAAAGTAGATTGGATCATCAAATTGCATAACGTCACTCCATCACTAGCTTACTCAAAATGTGTTGCATAACTCCCTAACTCATTCATCACTTTTCATTCACGAATGGCCAAGCTCGCCAATTAGGTTGATCAAAGCATCCGCTACAACATTCGCCTTCCCCGGGTGATACTGTATTTCAAAGTCATAATTCTCAATGTGTTCCATCAATGGTGATGTCTCAAGTTCAACTCCTTTTGAGCGAACAAATACTTCAAGCTCTCGTGATTAGAAAAGACTTCAAACTTCTCACCGTAGAGATAATGCCATCAAATCTTCAAAGCAAACACGACAGCGGCAAGCTCCAAGTCATGCGTAGGGTAATTCCATTCGTGAATTTTCAATCACCTTGACCCATAGGCTACAACCCGTCCTGTCTGCATCTACACTCATCCAAGTCCATCATTCAATGCATCACAACACACGGAGTAACCCACTCCTCGCTCGTGCACAATCAACATCGGTGCGCTAGTCAAATGCCGCTTCAACTCCTCAAATGCTATCTCACAAGTGTCATCCCAAACAAAACGTGTCCCCTTACAAGTCAATCGAGTCATAGGCACTGCCAAATGACAAAAGTCAAGCACAAAACGATAATAATACCCGGCCAAGCCCAAAAAGCTTCGAATCTCAAAAATATTCTTCAGTCGTTGTCAATCCAAAATGGATTCTATCTTCCCTAGATCAACGGATACTCTACTTTGCGAAACAATATGCCCCAAAAAATTGACTTCGGAAAGGCAAAACTCACACTTGCTAAGTTTAGCGTAAAGGTGGTGCTCCCTCAAAAGTCCAAGAACGAAGGCCAGGTGCAATTGGTATTCTTCCTCTGTAGTCGAATATATGAAGATATCATCAACGAACACCACCATGAACTGATCAAGGTACATGCAAAAGATATGGTTCATAAGGTCCATAAATGTTGCTGGCATGTTGGTCAACTCGAACGGCATAACCACAAATTCATAATGCCCATAGCACATACAGAAAGTAGTTTTCAGAATGTCCTCACTCCGAACCCTCAACTGGTGATACCTCGATCTCACGTCAATCTTCAAAAAATACTTAGCTCCTCGGAGTTGGTCAAATAAGTTATCAATTCTCGGCATTGGGTACTTGTTCTTTACGGTCACATGGTTCAACTTTTGATAATTGATACACAAGCGTAAAGACCCATCTTTCTTTTGTGCAAAAGGGCCGAAGCTCCCCATAGTGACATACTTGGGCATATAAAACACAAATCTTGCAACTCCTGTAATTGGATTTTCAACTCCTTCAATTCAGCCAGTGCGAAACGATATGGAGGCATAGAAATTGGTGTGGTGCCTGGAATCAAATCTATCGCAAACTCAATCTCTCTCGAGAGAGGTAAACTGGGTAACTCTTCCAAAAATACGTCCGGAAAATCTCGAACCACTAACGGCAACTCACCACGCGCATGCACATTCTCATCAAGAGTCAAACTAGCTAACAATGCATAAATAGAATCCCGCTCTCGAGGTTCGTATAGATAAGGCTCTAATGGCTCCCGACACTCTCCAAAGAACTCAAAACAACCATCATAGAGTGAACAAATATGGACCCGACACTTAAAACAATCAATCAAAGCATGATGGATAGATAACCAGTCCATACCCAAGATAACATCAAACCCGGTCATACTCAGCACAATGAAATCACAAATAAAATGATGGTCAAGTATAATGAACTCGCAATCTCTACACACACGGACAAGTAATGATCTCTCTCTAATAGGTGCCTCAACATGCAGTTGTGGGTCTAACAAAATAGTCTCCAACTCCAAAGCACAAACAAATGATGTAGCAATAAATGAATGCGATACTCTAGAATCAAATAGAACTCTCGCAAAAGACTTAAACATGAGAAACGTACCCCTCACGACTAACGCGTCTGGGCTCTGAGAAGTAGAAGGTGCCACAGCATATGTGATATTGTAAGATCTAGCAAGAACATGATGTCCTTGCATATAACTACCTCCTTGTCATGGAAAGTTCACTAGCGCCAAAGAAATAGCCCTTTTCTCGGATTGAGAACCCTCAATCGATGTGGCCTAACGAAAATGGGATGGTTGTTGTCACTGTGGAGCCCCAAATGATTGTTGTCCCTGACCTTGCCCTTGTCTTGGTTGCTGCACCAAGCCAACCTCACTATGTGCTCCTCCTCATTAAGGACAATTTCTCGAAACATGATCTTCCTTGCCACACATGTAACAAACCTTGGGAGGCATCGGGCACTGAGAGTAGATATGCCCTAGTTGACTGTATCGAAAGCATACACTCGCGAGCCTAGAAGTATTGCTTCGCGAATCCGATGAAATAGGCGGCTTAAGATTAGAATGGCTCCTCTGAGACTGAAATTGCTCTCACTATCGTTTGCGCCCTTGACTTCCAGAACTCCCCGACGAAGATGAATTTGGCATCACACTCGACTGCCCTGGTTCCCAAACTCGGGAACCTCGTTGTGCCTCCTTGGGCAGTTCAACACTCCTAGCACACTCAACAATATCAGCAAAGCTCATCTTGTGCTAGCTCACCACGAGCCTCTTAACTGAAGAATGAAGACCCCTCTCGAAACACCGACACTTACGGTCTTCCAAAGTCACGAGTTTCGGCGCAAAACGGGATAAGGTCTAAAACCTTGCAGCATACTCTGGCACGGTCATGGTCCCCTACTCTAACCTCTCAAACTACTCATGTAATTGTTCACGATAGGATAACGGAAAGTATTGGTTCTCAAAGAGAACCTCGAAGTCTGCCTAGGTCAACGTCTCCACATCTGGTTCATCGATCCTAGCTGCTTGTTTAGTGGCCCCTAGTGCATATTTTCCCACCATTCGTTTGCTTCCCCCGTCAACTGACATGCTACAATACTGACCCGAATATCATCTTCCACTTACGTATCTTGGAGAGCCAATGGTTGGCAGTAAGAAAGTCACCACCCTCTCCACTAAACTGTGGTGGATTGAGGCGATGAAACTCCATCATCGCATTGATTGCCTGATTCCCAGCATTGGGCCTTGTGGTCAGATTCAGTAGATTAGCCTTGGCAAGTGCAGTCACAAACTCTCTCGCAAACACACCCAGAACAACCGGCGATTCAACATTCTGTTCCACTTCCTTATTCATCTCCTTCGCACGAGGGACCTTTCTCTATTGGCTCACAATGTCCTCCAACGGTATCTCATGGTAGCGACCTTGACCTCGAGGTCTGCCTAATCTCACCCCACATCTAAGAGGCATAACGCTACAAAGTACAAAGCACTAATAAGGTCAAACAACCATATAATACAAGGCCAAAGCCTTACACAAGTTCCCAACATGGGTCATCAGTTCTATATTACTCACAAACAATGAGAGGTGCAATGCAAATGAATGCCATGCACACAAGCACACACATGTTCTTCTAAAATGCAGAGTTTTGAACCCATGAGACTCTAAGTCTCCCCACGGTCTCAAAGTATTCTAACTCATGCTGTGATACAAAGTTGTCACGCCCTCATTTTCAAACATAATTTCATAACCCTATTTACCATTTAAAAATCTCACAACTACTCAGAATAAGCACCAAATCATAATTCCCATATTTCACAAGCGATAACGTGTTTCACAATATTACAATTCATGAGGGCACTCCCGACCCATTAAGACAAAATAACAAGTTTAAATCAGTACAGTACGATTTGCTTTCAAATACAAAAAAAAAAAACAAAAGAGGAGTTAATTTACATCTTTCAAAAATAAGTTCTAAAGATGCTATGTAACTCTTAGGATGAAAGCCTTCTAAAAATATGCACCACCATGCATCCACACAATCCATGTCAAAGATCTGAAATTGTACCTAAAAAACAAAGGGATGAGTCACAATACCCAATATAGACGCCTACGCCAATATTATATGAATATGAAATGATATGACATGATTCATGAACAATTCGTAATAACACGCGTAGATGATAAAAGCATACATCATTATTCACCTTATTGTAATGTCGACGATGAAATCACATACTACGCTACCCATATCACACAATCCACATATTGTATTCTGATTTCAAATCTATCTTTCCAACTAGCACTTCACCGAACGGTGGCTAGACAATATCAAGATCAACTAGCACTTTCCGAATGGAAGCTAGAATATCACTACTAGCACATCTTCCATTAGAGGTTAGACATCGCATATGTAAATCCGGTATACAAACTATAATTTAACAATCCAATCCATAATGTTCACAACATAAGGCTAATTTCATAAACACCTGTAATTCGTTAAATAAATGCCGAAGTGATAGAATTATCATCTATTTACAATTATGGCCCATAACCAAACTCAACTAGTTCATAATCTCAAAATAAGGTGAAATTCATCAGTTAAAGTCATCCGACAAGTCGCTGGAGCGACCAAAAGTCACTGGATGCATTTTTGGACAAAAGAAGTGGCTCGATAGTCGCTTGACAAGTCACTCAAGCGACTACAAAGTTGCTCAAGCGAACTTCAAAGTCACTCAAGCTACTTTGACGATTTCTGCACTTTTTTTAGAAAATCGCAGATTTGATTTTTGGACCAAAAACTCCCAAATTCGATCAAATACACAATGAAATCAATCAAAATATGCTATAAACACATAATAGAGGTGAAACATTCCGACCTCGAGCTTTGAATCGAAAGATTTGGCGAAATAAGCAAAGCCTAGGTTCAGGTGGATCTCCAAGCTTCAAATCCTTACTTCCCGAGCTCCAAATCACGATCCGTTTTCGAATATCACTCAAGCATGTTCCAAGCTTCCCATATCTCAAAAGAATTTGAAAATGGTGAAAGAAATCTCAAGGGAAATTTAGAGAGAAGTTAGAGAGATGGATGAGCCATGTAGAGAGAGAGAGGTATGAGCAAATGAGACATTTTTGGGTGTCCTCCCCCTCTAATAAAATGTGATTATAACACCACAATGGTGCTTCCAAACAATACAACATCTCATATAACACGCGCAAAATAAAATAAAAAACTCTGGGCTCGGGTCTCACAACTAAAATTCTGAAACACATAAAAATAATGCAATCATGTATCCCGCTATATAAATTTAAATAATTAATTTTAGAAACTCAAAAAATTTCGGGTCCTTACACCTCATGTATCTAGTCTAATACAGGTGATGGTCATTCCATCACATCTGAAATTTATCTTTTGAATCCAAAGAAGTTCCTCCTCTTTATTTGCCAATGAAGAATTGGTTTGGTTTTAAATTATGATACATCTACATCTCGAACGATCATCTTCTTCGTTTAACAAGAATGAAGCGTTGCTGAAAAATTATTTTTGAAACTCCATTACGATTATATGGTTGAAGCAGATAGTAGGCTTAATGGATTCTTTGCGTGACCCATTGTGGCAAATTATGGGCAATGAAGATCTCAGTTTTGCACCTACTTCCTTTTCATATCACGAATATGTATGCACATAACCAGTGCCATGGCTTCCATCAACAGTTGACAAAGCAAATTGAGAGAGCGTCATTTGAAATGTGAAAATAAGAATATATGTTTATATTTCCCGTTCCCTGAAATATATATTTATTTATTCATATATAATTGGGAAATCTATTAATGAAAACAACATGAAAAAGCTTGACTAATTTGTGTATTAAATAGGAGGTTTTTCTAATTGCATCTTGTCTAGGGGCACGTCAAGGGTGTCGTTGCTGGCTCCTTTGTACTTGTACCACTTTGCACACACAAGGAAGTAGAACAAGTTCAAGACCTGTAGTGCAGCAATTAGGTAGTAAAAGTAGTCCAATCTTGCCTTGTTCAGATCTTCCGCCAACCAGTTTCCTCTTCCATCTCCTTCTGTCACCCTATGCACTACCGACACCAAGAAGCTACTCAAATAACTCGATAGCGCCAACCCACAAAACAAGAAAGACCCAGCGAAACTCCTCATATTTTCTGGAAATTGCTTGTAATAGAATTCCACTTGGCCAATAACCGTGAAAGCTTCAGAAAACCCTGCTAGTGTCAACTGAGGCACTAACCATAGCCCAGACATAGAAGAAATGGCACCTTTTCTAGGTTCAAATCCTAAAGTTGGCTTACTTAGAGCTAAATCCCTCCTGTACCTTTCAACTATAGCCGATACAACCATAGTGAATACACTGATGACCATTCCAATGCCCATTTTTTGGAGGATTGTAATTCCATCTTCTTTTTTAGTGAGTTTCCGAAGAGCTGGGACGATCAATCGATCGTAGATAGGGATCCATATAGTGAGGCTTAACATGGTGAAGATGATATAGGATGCCGGAGGAATACGAAACCCATTGCTACCTAAACGCCTGTCAGACTGAAGAGCTTGGAAGACTATGTAGGTTTGTTGTTGAACTAGAGAGACGTAGAAGACGATCCCTGCTGCCCATATTGGTATTATTCTCATTACACATTTCATTTCTTCCACTTGCTGGATACTGCAGAGTCTCCATGGATTTGCGGATGAACCATCAGACTTGATTTGGTCTTCAGGTGTGATAATTGCTGCTTTGTTGAGAAATCTGTGAGTCATCGGTAGTTTTGATTAGCTAGTTAATAATATTTTATTCAAAATCAACAGAGTTTCTAGTGTGGGATGAAGTGGCCGTAAATAGTTAATTAGGTAAATGATTTGCTATCATTTTTTCTTATGTTCCAAAATCATGAATTTGGTTCTCCAAAGTGACTGTACAGTCTTCCCGATATTTTATACATTTCTGTTTTGGAGACGATGGCAAAATAATAAATCCAAAATAAGATAAGAGTCCAATTTCGACAAGACAAACGTAAAAGAATTGATCATGATGCACTTCAACACGTATCTTGTGTTATTAACATATGAAATTTAAGCAAGTGTTGGCTTTTATATATATTTAGTTGTGAAGAACGTACCAATGATGTAATCTGTAGAAGTATGCTCCTATGATAGAACAATTTAGGATGTGATAAAGCACATTCAGTTTTACATTCCAGTTCCAGTTCTTTACCGTTTCTTATATTGACAAAGACATGCGTTATCGGTAATCTTTTGATTTCTAGCTTATAGTCAGGAGTCAACTTGGGAGGTGCCAACTAAATTGTGGGCAACTATTGTTATAGATTGCCCAAATAATTAAGACAAATGATGTGGCGACACTAGAACATGACTAAGAACAAGCTTGAATATTTTGATGAACAAATTAAGACGATTAAGGAACTCCATGGCACTGTAGGTTTATGATGTCAGTGGATAAGTATAATCTGCTGCCTCAACATCTAATGCAAGACAAGAATGCAGGTGTTGCTAGAAAAATGCTATGGGTCTACCGATTCAAGTACACTGTTGTATTGAGTGTTGATTGCTTCAAGCAAGTCCATTCTTATACCATCTATAGAATGTTAACCTTCTCATTGAAGGATCAAAATTTCATTTATGTATGCTATTACAGCGAGCATCAAAATAGAAACATTTTAGAGAATATTTTGAAAGAGACTAGACTTGAGAAGAAACCGCAAACACTAGAAATGTTTAGAAACATGAACTGAAACTAGTGTGCATAAAAGCCAAATAGAACAATTCACTAATGGAAAACAATTGTGACACACACAAAAATACACAAACACTTGCATACGCACTCACATTACTCTAAGGGCCGACGCAAGTGTGTGTGCAATTGTTTGTACATTTTTGTGTGTGTCACTAGCACTTCTCATCATTAATTCCTAGTAAAGAACAAACATAAAAGTTAACATGTTATTATGTACCAAAATTTGTCAAGTGTGTTCAACTAAACTTCAAATTTGTGTTAAAGAAAAATTTTGTTTTGCTGAGTTTATCTATAATATGTTGTCCTTCATAGGAAACATTGCAATTTGGTGATTCCACTAGCATTTTGTTTCAGTGTCTTAGCGATCGAAACGTTTCAGTCGTTTTGTATGAAATATATTCTTAGAAATCTTATCCCTTGCATTCGTCTTGAAACCAAATATCACTATGCAGTATATCATACCTGAATTGATCTGTGCGAGCAAGCTTTGAGTTGATCGAATTAGTAGGAATATGGTTATAAAGGGAGACCAACTGTTGTTCTAGTAACTTCACTTTTCTCTTCTTGACTGCAGCAACTAAAACTTGCACTACACTTGTCAAGGGACTTCCTCGGGGAATCACCATGACATAAATTCTCGTGCCAACAAAGAAAAATGTGCAAGACAAGAGCATGAGGAACGTCGGAATGGCCAATCCCCAAGCCCAACTCTTGTCCGACTGCACGTAGACGATGACTGATAGGGAAACCATCATCGCGAAAGTGAAGGTGAAGTAGTACCAATTGAAGAAGCTGGTGATTCCCCTCTTTCCTGATTCTGTGTTGGGGTTGAATTGGTCTGCTCCGAAGGCTAAGTTGCACGGTCGGATCCCACTTGCTCCGATTACTAGTAGGACAAAAGCACTTAGGAGGAAAGTCATTTGCCCTGCTGTTGGGGCGATGCATGTGCTAGACTCTCCTGTTCCACAGGGGGAAGGGTGAAGGTTTGAGATTGCTGCTGTGAGTGTTAGTATCAGCATCCCCTGTAGTTCAAAAATAAGGAACAAATAGAGTTTAGATTTGTATAAGCTATATACAAACAGTGATCCAAGCATTCCAAATTTGTTTTGGTAACTTGATAGATCATTGAACACATTTTTGAATAGCATAATCTGGTCACCCAATACTTCGGTGTTATCGTTCTGTTCATCATGCACTTTGTTCAAGTTTTGACCCACATGTTAAATACGAGGGGCTATATTTTTAGATTAGATTTGTTTACAATATATATTAAATGTAATTGAATTGTTTATGAATTGAATTAATCTATCCCTTGTTTGGTTTCACTAATTGACGGTGAAATAGTGTGACATAATACATTATATTCAATTATATAAAAAAAAAAATTAGTACACCATATCTCATGAAAGTGGAATAATTAACCTCTTGGTCAGTGGAACAGAGCGAGGTAGAAGAAATTATGAATAAACACACATGATGTACAATGACGATTTGATTTTTGTGTCAACCGAATTTTATCCCCTTAAGTTTTTGCCCAAAATAGAGAGCTCTTATTTTTTTTTTTTTTTGTAAATATCTATCCCACTCTCTATCTAACCCATAGTTATCAATGTGGTATCGATGAGCATACCAACTTTGTTACCAGTATGGTATGTACTAGTACCGGTGTGTACTGACATACTATTTCAAATTTATTTTTAAAATTAATATACATATTTCAAATAGCATTTTTTTAACAAAAAATCATACTAGACATGTAAAATAAAGTATCATAATTTAAAAACACATCACCAAACATTAAAAAAAAGATAGATAATTTTGGCCTTAATTTATGTGTAATTACCCAAAAAACGTTAATTGAACTTTTATTTATTTGTAAATACGAACCTATACAGTATGAGACTGGTCGATATAAGTTAAAATAGACCGAAACAGTGTTCCAAATATCCGATATTGTTAAAAAATCGGTACGAGATGAAATTAATAACTTTAAACTTACCTGACACTAAACAAATATCCCCTTCAGTAAATTTGCCGTAAAAACTTAACGGAATCTGCTAATTGCATAAAATTTAGTCTCTGTAATATCAAAATTACCCTTGGAGACCCCAAAACTCTGTTTTTCTTCCCCTGTTGGGTTCACTACAGGATTCCACCATAGCCACTTCCACTTCCATCGACTCTCTCTCTCATTTGCAAATTGTGTTCTCTTCTTTGTTTCCCTTATCTATAGAGCAACAACAATATGTGGTTATTGATGTCAACAAACGTGTTTTTAAACCAATTCAAGGATTGAAACTCAACTCCCACTAAACTGAACCTCCCATTTTCAGCAACTGTTTTATCTCAAGAAGCTTGAAAACCCACTTCACACAAACAACCAAAGGGATCAAATTTCAATCAAAGGGATAACCCCGCGGTCTTAACATGTTCTAATTTACAGAGATCTCTCGTGATCACTGTATATTCCACACACACACACACACACACACAGAGCATTAGTACCAAGAATGAGGATATGGAAGCAAATCCGAGAGTTTTATAACGGCCGAAGTAGGTATCCGAGAGGAAAGCTCCAAGCAGGGTTCCAAAGTTGCAAGTGCCATTGAAGATGTTGACAAAATTTGTTGCTGCAATTGTGTTCATGTTGAACACAGTGGTAAGGTATACCAAAAGATTTGCTGACGTACCGATCGTTCCCAGCTTCTCAAAGGTCTCATTTCCTGCAATTTTTCTCCAAAGAAAAAAGAGTGAAAGAAATGGGTCATCATTTTTTTAAACAAGAATTGGGAAAAAGAAAAAAGTAGGAGTGAAAAGGTCTTTTGAATCTCTATTGCAAAGTCCAGGGTTAGTGTTTTTCGTATCGAACTGGATGATCCTTTCCCTACTGAAAGGTGAGAGAAGGGGTCCAGTGTCCTGTGCTGATTGCTTGTGTGCATGTATGTTTGTGCAGTGCTACTTCTCTTTGATTTTACCTATAACAAAGGGCATGGCTATAACTCCTCTGTACTTAGGCTCCTCTCTAGTAATCACTTCTTCACTCTCTTCCATGTTTTCCCTCTACCCCTCCCTCTCTCCTGATAAAATTTGTTTCGTGTTGCAGTAAAGTTCAGTGCTAACAGAAGCGCAAGGTGAATATAGCTTTATAATAGCGGCTAGATGTCAAACCCCATGAATTAAGCATAATAATACGTATATATTGATACGACAAAATTAAAAAATATAATATATTTTACGCAAAAACGGGACCACAATTGGGCTGTGGTGGACTCCAGCCCGGATGGTATATTTTTTTACATATGAAATTCTAGCCAAGTAATCTTAGCTTGCCGTATTATTTATGGTTTAATTTATTTTTAATCCGATTTAAAAAATAATCTAACCCAACTCTATCTTTATTTATTAAAAAAAAAACCCCTAATTTTAAATCAGTCCTTGAGGAGGAACTAAAAAGAAAAGAAAAGCAAATTTCTTAATTCGTATTAGAGTTGTTCATCGAAAAAGTTTGGACCCTTCTCTTTCATTTCTTCCGACACTTTTTTGTTTAATTTCCTAACCCACTTGAGAAGCGGTATTAAGAGCAGTTGTTTTCCATTCAGGTATATGTCTATGTATTCCCATAAATTCACATATCTATATTCTTGTAAAGTTGCTATTTATTTTCAAAATTTATTTTGTACTGTCTTTTTAAAATTGCGCTATTAGGTTTTCTGATTTTGTTTTTCTGTTAGATTTGGCTTGTAAAAAATTCAATAATCTCTCTCTCTCTCTCTCTCTCTCTCTCTCACGAAGGGACAAATTTCTTTTTCTTTTTTAAATTGCGCTATTGGGTTTTCCACAAGAGTCTTTAGGCTAAAAGTCCTTAGCGGATAATTTTTAATATTATCAATCCATGAAAATAAGTTTTAACACTTAAAGTCTATTGTATCAAATTGGACAAAAATATTCTTAATATATACCATAGTAAATTCTTTTGTTTCTATTCATTCTTTTTTTGCATTTGTTATTTTTGCATTAATTTTTTGCGGATATTAATTCATCTCAACAACAAAAATCTAAAAAGTGTAAAAATATGTTCAAAATTAAAAAAAATACTAAAGACGGAAAATATGTCCAAACAAACGTCGTTTTGATTTATAAATTATAACATATAATCTTATCTGTCTTGATTTAGTATTGTGCATGTTTTCACTATCATGTAGAGATACAAAGATGAAATAACAACAGATAACATTATTTATGGATATATTATGTCAATAAATATATAGTACAAAATATATAACATTATCTGTTTTTGTATTATGTCAAAATATATATTACAAAATTAAAATAGAAAATCTTATTTGATGTTATCTTCTACAAAGATACAGTGAACAAATTACAATATTGATAACCTTATCTATTTTGGTTTATTATTGTAGTTTCACTATTATGGAGAGATAAAAAGATGAAACTACAACAATAATATTATTTGTTCATATGTTATGCCTAAATACATATGCAAATTTAAAACAGATAACGTTATCTGTTTTTATATTATATCAAAATACAGAGTACAAATTAAAACAGATAACCTTATCTGTTTTGATTTATTATTGTGTTTTAACTATGTCAAGATGTTATTAAATAACTTTGTCTGTTGGCTCCTATCTCATTCATACAGAGGTTATATATTGTACGTACTATTACGTCGATATAATATTAAGATTCAAACATTATCAATTTAAATAAAATTAATAAGAGACTGAGAAGATAAAAGTCACGATAATTATTGAAAAAATTATTTTTTGACTTATTTTTCATATTTTTTAATTTTTTTAATTTTTGAACATAATTTTTAATTTTTTTAAAATTTCTTATCGAAACAAACTAATAATCAACAAAAAAAATTAAGAAAAACTAAAAGTTACAAAATAAAACTTAGTGCACTTACTAAATCAAATATATGAATGTGAAAAAGGAGATGACAAGTAAATAAAAAAATCAATATTAGTTGTAAATCCATAAATCCTAACCTAATTATTTTTTTTCTTTTATTATCACAGTGTTGTCATTTGGACCAAGTCCAACAACAATGATAGTGTATTTTTGAAAGACATGATTCAATTATTGAACAATGGAGATGTTGAAAATGCCGTAAGACATCTCACTTTTACATGTTAAATAATATATTTATCTAATAAAATTTTTAACTTGAAACTAAATCTTTCAGCTCATTGATGGATATCAATTCTTGGTTCAACAAAGCCAAGGAAATACATCAGAAGACAAATCATTCTTCTTCACATGCATATGTTAGGTAAAACAATAACATTTTTCCTCTCTTGTATTGTCTTCACATGTACTAACACAACATTTGTCATTTCGCATAATATCACGTAATCTTTTTATAATATATAAACAGATAACATTATCTATTTTCATTTGGTCTCTCTATCCTTGCATTAGATAACACAGATAAGTTTATCTGTTTTCATTTGTTCTCTCTATCTCTGCATAACATGAAAACAGATAATCTTATCTGTTTTCATTAGTTCTATATAT
>JABCMJ010011151.1:0-21097 GCA_014822125.1 Arbutus unedo | reverse complement strand
AAATAAAATATAAAAATATATAAATAACCAAAAGATAATAAATATACTTAATTAAACACCATAAAAAACTAACAACACGATAGTGAGATTGTTTTTATGTCAATATTTCGTGCTTATCACAGCGTTGGATCAAAATCAGGGATTCAAGCAAAATGGAACAAAAGATAGTAGAATGAGTCAAAGTAGTACAGAGATACCTGAGCAGGGAATTCTAGAATCACGTCACCAGGATTTCGGACCTTTACAATCCCACACATGAACTCCCTGTTGGTCAATGAGAAAGTATGTTGAACCGTTGGTGGTGGTCTGCCTCTAGCCTGAGCGTTTCCTCTCCTACGACTAGTCTTCGGCACTCTCCCCTATTGCGGTGCCTCTCTAGCCTCCCTAATAGCAGGCACGGCCCCAACATCGCCCTCAGTAGCAATAGCCTCTAACTCGTAGCCTCCCTCATTATCAAGACCTTACTCTGCACGAGAAATATTGGCAGCACCAACAGGCCTGGCTAGAAAGTGTGCCACGTAGGCAGTATAGTCTCATTCTTGATCTGCAAGGCCCTTGCCAGGCATTGGCTGACAGAAAGTGGCTCTTTCCTCCAAGGTGTAAGTTTGAGTCTGCAAAACTCCATGAGGACGAGGCCTTGGGACCCAAGGGACATCCATGTCAAAGGCATGTTAGGAGAACCTATCTCCCAAGTACCACTAATGCTCATAGAGGCACTCCAGCAAAACACTACTTTGGGTTAGCTCCTGATTTTGAACCAAGAAATCGACCTCAAGGCCTCTCCACAACCCCCATCAAACCTTTGACAGTAAAAAAATAGAACATAATGGGAAAATATAAAAGCACAAAACAAAAATAGCAGATAGAACATATTAGGCAAAGCATACCTAACCTGGAGTCAGAGTATCCAAAAAGTGTCGATAGACATCTTGGGAAAGCTCTAGCTTATGCCTCTTATGCAACCAAGCCCAATAGAGAATCTGAGGGCGAATTCTATGATTGGGGTGATTATTGCGAGGCTCGCCCATCCCTAGAACCTTGTACCTCCATTACTATTCAAAAATGTAGATATAAGAAAATTAATGTTTGAATCAAACACCAGAACAACAGATATCGAATGATAGACCATCAATTATCAATGAACAGAGAACAACAACTATAAAAAAAAGTGTTTGAATCAAAGCAAACATACCTCGAGAAGGTGCCAGAAACCAACAATGTTATCGCCAACAGATCTTGAGGCATCTCCCAAAAAGCAGTAAAGATCGACCAACATGGCCTCAGCCTAGTTGTACTCCATAATAGGGGCAAAATCCTAGAGAACATGAAGGTACGATAGCTGAATTTGGTTCTCCTTATTGGAAAATGGGGTCGCCTCGAAGAAGCACATCAGAAAAGCCCTAGCATCATGGGTCCGGCACTCGAAAGTGTATGTCTCATAATCAGCATAGTGCTCCAGAAACCAAGAATACCGAACCAGCCTAGCCTCCTAAGGAAACATGTCACGAGAAAGTAAAGGCCCCACTTCAAGTTCATCTTGGTCGAGCTCCAACCAAGCCCAGAACTTATGAGCAGTGTCGATAACCTATTACGTCGAGCCAGCCATATCTTATCATGGTTCCTAACCGAGCCTAGACTAGGCCCCATAACACATAGTGTTCCCTCAGTACGAAAGACATTTCAATGGGCCGGATAGAATAGGATACCTTTCTATTGAGCCAAGTTTAGCTAAGTTTCATGGATAGAATCTCCACCTAGCAATCAGTTAGAACAACACGTGAAACATGAGTTATCATTTATCATTTTGAAGGGTGAAGTCATAACAGAATTCAGTTATGGGTCACTATCATTAGGAATGTGCTTTGCACATGACATTCCAAGCTTGGTGCTCAAGCTTGGAGAAGTATATAAGGTGCAATACTTGGTGGGAAAAAAGTACGCCCAACCCTACAACCCTAACTTTGTACTTTCTTTCTTCTTCATCATGTATAGATTTAGGCATTAGAGTGCTTCTTTGCCTAACTCCGACCAGTGACGCACTAGGTTCTAGTTGTAGTTGCAAGAATAGGTACACAGACACACTGGTTCATTCCAAAATTATGAGTGGAATTGCAAGTCAAATTAAAGGGCTCCACAAATGGCAACCATAGCGGGAGTCTAATTCTCTTCTTCTGGGAATTTCACTTTTGATTTCCATACTTTTCAAACCATTCAATTCCTGAAGATCACCCGTTCATTAAAACAATGATCATAGTGGGGGAGAACAATGTACATGCTGGTTAGGCAAAGGAGAAAGATGTTGTAGATCCTCAATATATCGCCAGTGGGTCATGCAACATTCTCCCTTCCCTTGAAGTCGTAGCTCTGGATCCCAACTCCAAGGCTTACATCAAGAAGCTAGAAGCCATAATTAATAAGAAGGATAGGCTCATTCAAACCATTCAATGCAAGGTAACCAGGTTAAGAATAGAGGTGCAGTCTCAACAGTCTGAGGGTTGTTCTCGATCTGGGGTCCCCCACCACCTCCACCATTATTGAGCTCTAACTCCAAACCATCACCTCCAGGAACAGAAGATTTTGGCCAAAGATAGACTGGGATATCATGATGCCACCAGGCATCAAGATGGTAGAAGGGCTAACCTTTGTGAGAAGTGCAACCTGACACCGGATCAGCGTCTTCTCGAGGAGGGGCAAAACCCTTCATGTATCCTACGCAACTTTGGTTGGGTGAGCCATCCGTTGCTAGTTCGGTCTCGATTATGTCTATGACGCAACTAGTGAACGAATGGCCAAACCTGAGACCCAAGTGGAAAGAAACTAGTGTCGTGAGCAAAGAAGGCACCTAGAGCAACGTGCACATGAAGAGAGATGAGCAATAATTTGGGACCACCACATGGAACGATCCCCCAAGAACACTAAAGGAGGGAATGTTCTCCTAGAGAAGACAGGGAAAAGCAGCAAGAAGACCAGTGAAGCCACATCGAGGATAGGAGGAGGCCACGACCAACAATTTCCCGCTCAGATGCTGAGCATGACCAGCTCATTTCTTTCTCGTTCACTAGGGAACTTGAGTCTGCAAAGCCTCCGAGGGGGTTCAATTCCCGAAAATTCCAAAAGTACAATCCTAAGACAAGCGCTTATAAGTATTTAGTCCATTTTACCCAGATGATGTCTCTCTACAGCTCAAATGATGGACTGATGTGCAAACTCTTTCCCACCAGTCTTCGAGAACTGGGCCTTCTCTAATTTGAGAAACTGCCAAAATCATCCATTTCATCTTTCAAGGAGTTATCACAAGCATTTTTGGTTGGTTCATCATGAGCACAAGGTAGAAAAAAGAGGTGGATGCGTTGCTCTGCCTAAGGAAGTTAGCCACAGAGTCACTCCAGCGGTACACTGAAAGGTACTAGAAGCTGTTTAATGAAATTCAGGGATGTGATCCTGCCATAGTCGTTACATCCTTCAAACTAGGCTTGGATTATAGGAGCCACCTATAATGGGAAGAATTGACAAGTATTATTGGCTAGAAGAATCTAGATACGAGAAGCGATTGGCCAAACAAAAGATGAGTCAGGGAATTGCTAATTCTGGAAATGTCAAACGAGGAGTTAACGTGGTCTAGACTAGGGAGAAGAGGGTGCCCAGGGCCCATGAGTATGTGGCCATCACCACGGACTTCACAATGCCGAACTACGTACTCTCGCACAAAATCAAATGTTAGTCATACTTCAGGTGGCCGTTGAGGGATTTGGACGAAGAAAATAATGTTGAAGATTCAAGAATGAGGTGCTCCTACCACCAAGAGAAAGGAAATTTGACCACCGGCTACAAGCTGTACAAAGAATTTCTAGAAAAGTGGGTCGCTAAGGGACACTTAAAAGAGTTCATCAATAGAGAAAAGACACCAACGATACAGATGATGGCCCAAGCAACTCAGGCAGCTTCTCTAGAAGTTTGAACGATCAACATGATACATAGAATGATGGAAGCTAAGGCTGAACAAAGTTTCAGAGCTGAGTTGCACAGAGGCAAGGCGACCAAATAGGTGATGAGTATCGGGCAACCAAAAGGGATATCATATCAATAGGAGAGATATTTTTAGACTGAGAGATTGTGAGAATTCTAGTGATAGATAAGTTGAGCTTATTTTGAAGTCATTTTGTACTTTGTACTTTCTAGTGAACAAGTAGCAATTTTTTTTCCATATTGTACTTCGATTTCTATTGTACTTCTTCACTTTAAGTTAAAGTTTTAATTCCGATTTCAATTTTCAACCACGCTTTCAATGTTCTCTCTTTTGCTTACACATCTTAAGTATGATAGGCTAAACTTAGAAGGCCTAGTCATGGGATGACCTTCATCCCATGGCTTGAGTATGGATATCTTCTCAAATGATTTTCATAGCATGTTACAAGGTGAGTAGAGTTTCAAGCATAAAACTAGAGTGGAGTGTTATAGACTTGATTGGTTACGACTGAAATCAAATCTGGTTTATCCAATGCTTGGTTTCATGTCCTTCATATTTAGACTAATAGTCTTAAGGGACAAAGCTTACCTTTTTGCATATCTTTATAGTGTTAGATTTTCAAAGATTGATTTTCCAACTAAGGTCATATGGCTTCGATCCTTGGTTGAGTAGTGAGAAGAAGATATCTTATACTTAAGTTAGGGAAGAAGTATCCCCCCTAACTATGCTTGTTTTCTTTCATTAACAAGTCTTGTGTTTAGTATTTTGTCTTAGGTTTTAATCCTCAAATCCAAGTCAAAAGGAGTAGCATCCTAAGCGCTAAAGTTCAGTACTAAAGCATTACCAACTCAAAAACTAATTTCCTTATGGATCGATACTTCGATGTTATTGCTGTAAAATCCATAAGAAGAAGAGAAAAGTTCAGATTTAAACTCTGACCGTACCTAGCACCGCAACAATGTAATAAGTTGGGACTAGCCAAGTTTTTGGCGCCGTTGCCGAAGAACTTCGGTAAAATAGCGGTAACAAACTTTTGTACTCATTCCCACAATTAGCTTGAATTTTCCAGATTAAAACTGTATCCATTTTCCTTGAAAGACAAAGCCAAGGTCTAGTTTTTGTAAATTTGACTAAGCTAAATACTCTCCTGGATAGAAATGTAGAAAGAGTTTTTTAAGAAATTTTTCTCAATGGATAGAACGACAACCCAAAAAATTAAAATCTCTCAGAACAATCAAATGAATCATTTTATAATTGTTGGGAGAGATACAAAAAGTACTTAAATGCCGTACCACACCATGGCTACAATGATTGGAAAATTGTCAAATTCTTCTAAGGGCATTTTTGCCAATAGCCACAAGTTTATTGACATGATGTGCAATGGTACATTTATGAACAAACTGCCTTATGAGGTTATTCAGCATTTCAACGATTTGGCCGAGAATAACCATTCATGGGATTACTCAGATCCCAATGATCGACCCACCAGGAATGCCATGCCTAACCCAAATGGGCAAGGCAAGTATGTATTGAGAGACGAAACTGACTTCCATAGAAAACTGGACCAAATCACCAAAGAGTTGGAGAAGTTTGAGACAAATAAAATTCAAGGCGCGTTGAGTTTTGAAGTCTGTATTATTTGTGATATTCAAGGACATTTCACTTAGGAGTGCCCTACTATTCTAGCTTTTAAAGAAGTCTTGCACCATACTGAGTCAGTTGAAGTGAATGTCTTGAACCAAAGCCAGAAACCATATAACTCTCCTTATTCCAACATTTATAAACTAGTGTGGAGGAATCATCCCAATTTCAGTTGGCAAAACCAAGAACAAGATGGACCATCTCAGGGTTCGCCTAGGTTTCAGAATCCAAGACCACCCATTTCCAAACCAAGGTCCATCATCATACCATACCAACACCTATGCTCAAAGGCAGAGACCATCACAGCACCAGGCCAACCATCAGAATTTTAACCTTTTTGGACCTTTTGTGAGTCCAAATACTCAAGGTAGAAGAAGTTTAGAGGGAACTAATCAAATATTTATGCAAGGGTAGACAACCATCAATGAACAAAAATCTAAAGTTATAGGGGACCTTCGTTCCCAAATAATAAAGTTGGCCACCTCAATTGGGGCATTGCACTAAGAAAAGGGCAAATTTCTTGCCCAAACTTAGCCTAATCCCCAAGGCCAACACTTTGTGAGTAGTTCTGCACGTTTTGATTCACATATAGAGCAAGCAAAGTCAATTAAGGAGTGGTAAAAAAGTTGACAAGACAATCTTATCAAAACCTACCTCTTCTAGTACCCCTGCTCTTGTCTCGAACCCCATACCTGGTAAACCAGCAATTGAACCATCCCAATCTTCTAACCTTCTAGATGTTCCAGACAAAGACCCTCATGTTTATACATGTTCTATTCTAGTTCCATTTCCACAAAGGTTAAGGCCTATGCCTAAAACCTCACACAATGCCAAGACTTATGAGTTGTTCAAACAAGTTAAAGTTAATAGCCCATTGCTGGATGATATCAAGAAAGTCCCTTCTTATGCTAAGTTTCTGAAAGGTCTATTCATTATTAAGAGAAAGCATAATATGCAAAAGAATGTCTTTCTAACCTAGCAAGTCAATTGCATTATTCAAACCCCTGTAGCTCCAAAGTACAAGGACCCAAGTTGTCCTACTAATTCTGTTCAAACTGGGGGAAAGAGAATCGAGAAAGTCTTGCTTGACGTAGGAGCAATTGTGAACCTATTTCCAACTCATGTAATCACCAAATGGCGAGTCTGTATTGACTACAAAAAGCTAAATTCGTGCACTAGAAAGGATCACTTCCCTCTTTCATTCATTGACCAAATGTTGGAAAGGATAGCTGGTCACTCATTTTATTGCTTTCTAGATGGTTATTCTGAATATAACCAAATTGAGGTCTCTCTGAAAAACCAGAAGAAAACTACATTCAGACGTATGTCGTTTGGGTTATGTAATGCACTTGACACCTTTTCTAGGTGTATGGCGAGTATCTTCAGTAATATGATGGAGAAAGTGGCAGAAGTATTCATGAACGACTTCTCTATTTTTAGAGACTCTTTTGAGTCTTGCTTCAAAAATCTTGAATCAGTTTTAAAGAGATGTGAGGCGATGAACCTTATTTTGAATTGGGAGAAATGCCATTTTATGGTAAATCAAGGCATTGTTCTCGAACATATTGTATCTGCCAAAGGAATCAAGGCAGACCAAACCAAGGTCAAACTCATTTCCAAGTTACCAAGTCCACAATGTGTCAATAAGCATTTCATTCAGAATTTCAGTGCCACCTCCTGTCCACTGTGTAAATTCTTAGCCAACGATGTACCATTTGAATGGACGCATGAGTGTGAGGAAGCCTTCTTCAAGCTTAAAATCAGTCTCACGACCACTCTTATCATGCAACCTCCAAATTGGGACTTACCATTTCAGCTCATGTGCGATTCAAGTGATTACGCTATAGGAGCTGTTTTAGGCCAGAAGGATGGGAAGGTTTATCATATGATTGCCCATGAGAGCAAAACACTCAATGATGCTTAGTTGAACTACACCACCACTAAAAAAAAATATTGTGTATGAGTGTCTTTTATTCTACATAGCAGATAATCTAGTGTGTAGAGTTTGGCTTACACACAAAGGATTAGATTATCGATTCTTGTAAAATATAAGTCTTTGGTTCACAGTCTTAGATGAAATTGGACACACCACCAATAGGACTACAACATAGTGTTTCAGTAGGTCTGTCTTGACCATGGAAAATGGTATAGTTTTAACTCACTGTGTTCGTACACTTTATGTGTATTGACTAGGACCATTTTGAGATAATTGTATTTATATTGACAATATAATACAACTCGCACCTCATGGTTATTATGAATACTTGTGCTCTTAACCCAAAGATAAATAATGGATGTGTACATTTAATATTGTTGACTTTGATTCATTATAGAGTGAGCCATTGTGGGCCAATAGTCTCGACTAGTTGGGTCACAATATTAAGTGTATGACAACTGAAAATTATTAATGAAATCCACGTCCCTTTATAGGGATTGATGATATCATCTTGAGAAAACTTATAAGTTTCGATTATATCAAACCTTGCAAGTGAAAATTAGTATTCAACTGCCACGACCCATCCTGATATAGGGATGATCAATGACCGGCCAATGAGTCCAACTCACTAAGGCCTCTCACTAAACGAGTTTTAGAATTTTTACCTGACATTCATCCATATTCTTGAAAGATTCTCAAAGCGCGTGGAAGCATGTAAAATAATCTGACTAACAAACCCAATGACACACAAAGTGCCAATATCACTAAAATCTACAAAGTTACAATATACAATATGTTCTTTTCCCTAACGTGGCCTATCTCACATATAGCATGATAGTTACAAACTTATCCGATACATCTCAGCTTCTTAGAGCAAAAGGCCAAACAATCATACTTGAGCTTCCATAGGCCCTAACTCCTCCAGTCTCATTACCTGATATGTTGTTTAACAATATCATTAGCATAACGCTAGTATGAATCAAGATATTCATGTCTTATAGATTTGCCATGAATTAATCTCATTATAAACATTTCATTAGCATGTCAATAACATTCGTAAATTGATCCATGGGCCGTAGCTGAGGACATGATAAATAGTTCGTAGTTTTCATAACCCGTGGGTTATCCACATCTGATTCAACAACCCAATATGATTTGTAACAGAATCCACAAAGTAACGGTGTATGCCAGAACTGGTAAAGACAGTAACCCTTGTATAACAATTTGGAATTGGCATGACATCATCTGATGCCACCTGGCCATGGACCCAGCCTTATCTCAAACCACCGCTCGTCGCACCCCTAGCGGCCAAGGAATCACTGTGTTTTACGTGATGTCGATACAGGATCATATTTAATGAGGTCATCAATTTATAACATAGTATCACATGCTAATCAGTCATGTGTCGTGCACAAGCATGGTTTCAATATAAACAACCATTAACAGGATTTAGTAAATTCGCATGCTTGGTCATGTTTTTGAACATACAAGTAGGACAAGCATATCAAGACTCACCTCATGTTGCATTACGTAGTCCACTAATTTGCACCGACTCCGATGTCATGATCGATTTCTATAACAAGTAATGTAAGGATTTAACAACTTATTCCTAGTATCCAATACATCGGCGTTGACGTTTTATGTCCAAACCACCTCAAGATGTGGAATGCACGAATCACACTAGGCCTACCAATGTTCTAAAGTGAATGTACATAGGTTCGGGTGGTTACGGAGTCAAATGGAGGTTCTCAAGTCTCAAATTATCAAAGTACAAAACTACACAGCTTTCCTGAAATTTATATCAACGAAAATTAGTGTGAAACCCCACCATCTCACATCCAAAATTCACCCAATTTAACAAAACACTAGCTTAAGATGTTAGGAACATATTCTATGAAGACCACAAAGCTTCTATTGGCCTTTAAATAGGTGAAAACCCTATTGGTACAAAACTGGCCCAAAACGGACAGCTTCTCTAGAAATCTTAATTTCAGGAGTAATAGATGTCGAAACATGTTGCTTCTAATTGGTAATGAAAGATAACATATCAAGGTAATTTGAGGTCAATTCGAGATCTGTAGCATTCTGAGGCTCAAAATCAAGTTTGGGGTCAAAACGCTTCAGTTCGGTAGCCAATCCAGCTGGGGATCCAAAAATCCAGATCCGTTGCTAGATGTGTCGCATAATGGGTTTCAAGTCATGGTTCCTTCTGACTTCGTACTCTAAACTCAAATTCTTGATTATATCTTACAATTAGGGTCAAATTAGGCCTACCTTAGTCCTAAAATCAAAGAATTGGCAAATAATTTCTTACCTAAGTGACTTAGAAGGTCACTGTGAAAAACCCAATTGATGAACTGGTTGAAGAACAGTTAAAGAATGTGCTCCCCACTCTCTCTAGCTCTCTGATTTTTGTTGAAGAAATGAGTTTGAGGAGGTTAATGGGTGATATATAGGCAAAAGAGGTAAGCAGGAGGTGTCAAGAGACACCTCTGTGTTTGGTAGAACGCATGCAAATATCTGCTGAATGTATGTCTATTGGAGTTGGTTTACATGGAAATTCTTTCAGTGCTTCTAGGTCCACGCCCAATCGTTACAACACTCCCTTAAATCACACCTCAAGCATAAATCATCTAATCCAACTCTGGGGTTTCAAACACGAATTAAAATTAATGCTGGGACCACTTCCCGGCTCCTGAACAAAAACCGAATCAGTGCCAAATTGACTAAATTACCCCTGTTATACCCTTAATTGTTAAATTTCGAGTCGGGGTCTCACATCCACCCCACCTTATGAGGTTTGGTCCTCCAAACTTGCTCGCAGCCATACAGAGAGTCAATTAGCGTTTTGCAGTTTCACTTGAATCAACAATGTAGGAGGTAACTAACATAAGTGAATTCACATCAATGGAGTTCAATTTACAAGATCAGAACAATCATGCTCAGAAGTATTATCAAGGCATATTCGTCCAACAAATTCCAAATAGCAAGAGGAAGAAGCAATAAATAATATCAAGCAACTTATTCCTATATTAATAAAAAAAATAGCTCTTGGAGAGAATACGCCCAACTGGAAATGCAAAACGAATATCAACAAAAATTAGTTAGCATATTCGATAAACAAATCTTGCCCAAGGGGATGAATACAGTATGAAATGTCCTTTGGTCCATTCAAATTACCAATTAGGGTCATTGATCAAAGATCAACCAAATGGCAACAACAAGTTCCAAAACAAGCCCAGATATTCAAAGAGCTAGCACAATATCAATGACTTGTAACACAAGAAGTGTTCAGTAATATAGATGATTAGCAATGGAAACATTTGCAATGATTGAGACAAACCAATGTCAACAAGGAAATTGGCAAATAAAAGTACAAAAGATATCAATACATATGGCCGCAAGGTCATACATTCTGTCCAATAGCGATTTCTCAAGTTTAGAATCAAAAGCTACAAAAGCATTCAAGAGAATCATTCGAATCAATAGCCCAAAACTGAAGCAAAGACTTAGCAATAGCTGAATGATTGGGTATAATAACCTACACAATATGCCCCATACAAAAAGGCTGATGAAGGAATTTGATAGAATAATATCAAGCAACTGCAAAGCGGGTAATGGCTAACTTAATCCTTGCTAACTCAAAAGACGAGTATCAATTCACCCAGCATTCTACTCATACTTTAGAACATATAACTGAGATTAGAAGAAACTCATGTCCATCGTCATATACATCGGCTTTTCCATACGTCACTGCATTATCTCAGTCTTTGTTGGTTCATGACTGTTTCCCAATTCTCGAGCTATCCCTTCAAAATTCTACTGTTGTATCTGACTTATCTTCCGAGTAAAATATTATGCTACGATCTCCAGCTTTACACTTTTTGATTCAGCATCTTATTCCCGCTGCCTTGACGTCTGCAACATGATCTTTAAAATTTCTTACATATATCTCATCATTCCTCAAGCAATGGCATCGTTATCGATAAATGTCTATAGACTTTCCCAAATAGCTTCTTCTAGCATCGTGGATGCACCTCGAGCTTCAAATGCTTTTGCATTCATTTAAGTGAGTAGACAATCCATTGACTTGAAGTTTGAATTATTCATCCCATCTCATTTGACAGTTCTTGTACTAGCAACTTTGGCTTCTTTGTTTCTATTCCGCTACAGTCGCACGACTCAGTGCCTCCAACACTTTCTTCACGTATAGTCTTCCGAAATTATAAGTAATCAAAACATTAATCGTAATTAAACCTTTATAAGAGTAACATTACCTCCCTTAACCATTCTTAATTACCATCCCGTAGGAGTCACTGTCCTAAGCCACATATCCATAATTCAAGGGTATATCTATATTCGCTCTTCAATACACTTCTTTCATATCTCAATCTTAGGACCCATCAGTTCATGTCATAAACAATCCTTGCTTCAATGTTCGATATCAATCCAATTCAAGACCATAGTTAGATTTGTCTACATAATTCCGTGCATCGAGTCAATAAGCTTGATCACGTCAAATCACAATTCCCGTACTATTTCCTGGTCATGATCAACATTTCATTATTCTCATTCATGAGTTACAAATCGAAAATTCATGTTCCATTGATGTTGTATCACAATCTCACTTGTGACCATATTGTCTTACCTTGTCTCAATTTTGCCCATAGGTTTACTACAGACACAACCCTGTCATTCAACATCTTCAACCACGATCCATTTAACAAAATCATACACAAATGATCATTTAGTTCCATCACAATCCATCACAATAGGTGTACGCCCAATACTTCCGACCTCAAAGTTATATTATATACTTTAAACTCCAAGTGTTCCTCCATCGGTCTATATTCTTAAATGATCAAGTGATACCATTCACAATTCTATGATTCCAAACAACTAAACCCTATACATAAGCCTCAAATCACATATAGTACCAATAGTCCTTCCTCATTAAATCATTTCCTAAATTAGCTTCTCATTACGATTATGGACTTCCTAACATTCCTCAACAATTATTGACTCTCCCAAATCTTTCAACATAATTCCCAAATTCGTCTATCCTGTGCTCATTCCAATCCTTGTAAAGTGTTATCCTTCAAAACCTGAAGTATATCGAATTCCATGAATCCAAGTTCTAAACCCAAGTAGAAACTTATCCACAAATTCCAATGGTTAACTATGCCCATATCATTCTAATCACAGTGTATAGTGTGCAACTACTTGGCTTAATGTCAAAATCTTTGGGTTTTGCTTTCAAAAATCCATAAAACGCTTGCTCTGATACCACTTCTGCCACGACTCATCCCGATATAGGGATGATCAATGACCGGCCAATAAGTCCAACTCACTAAGGCCTCTCACTAAACGAGTTTTGGGATTTTTACCTATCATTCATCTATAATCTTGAAAGATTCTTAGAGTGCACGGAAGCATGTAAAATAATCTGACTAACAAACCCAATGACGCACAAAGTGCCAATATCACTAAAACCCACAAAGTTACAATATACAATATGTTATCTGCCCTAACATGGCCTATCTCACATATAGCATGATAGTTACCAACTTATCCGATACATCTCAGCTTCTTAGAGCAAAAGGCCAAACAATTATACTTGAGCTTCCATAGGCCCTAACGCTTCCTGTCTCGTTACCTGATATATTGTTTAACAATATCATTAGCATAAAACTAGTATGAATCAAGATATATAAGTCTTACAAGTTTGCCATGACTTAATCTCATCATAAACATTTCATTAGCATGTTAACAACGTTTGTAAATTGATCCATGGGCTATAGCCGAGGATATGATAAATAGTTCGTAGTTTTCATAATCCGTGGGTTATCCGCATCTGATTCAACAACCCAATATAGTTTGTAATATAATCAACAAACCAACGGTGTATGCCATAACTGGTAAAGAGAGCAACCCTTGCATAACAATTTGGAATTGGCATGATGTCATCCAATGCCACCTAGCCATGGGACCCAACCTTATCTCAAACCACCGCTTGCCACACCCCCAGTGGTCAGGGAATCATCGTGTTTCACTTGATGTCAATACATGATCATCTTTAATGAGGTCATCAATTTATAACATAGTATCACATGGTAATCAGTGATGTGTCGTGCATAAGCATGATTTCAGTATAAACAACTATTAACAGGATTTAGTAAATTCACCTGGTTGGTTATGTTTTTAAACATACAAGTAGGACAAGCATATCAAGACTCACCTCATGTTGCATTACGTAGTTCACTAATTTGCACCGACTCCGATGTCACGATCGATTTCTATAACAAGTAATGTAAGGATTTAACAACTTATTCCTAGTATCCAATACATCGGCATTGACATTTTATGTCCAAACCACCTCAAGATACGGAATGCACGAATCACACTAGGCCTACCAATGTTCTCAAGTGAATGTAAATAGGTTCGGGTGGTTACGGAGTCAAATGGAGGTTCTCAAGTCTCAAATTATCAAAGTACAAAACTAGACAGCTTTCCTGAAATTTACATCAACAGAAATTAGTGTGAAACCCCACCATCTCACGTCCAAAATTCACCCAATTTAACAAAACACTAGCTTAGGATGTTAGGAACATATTCTATGAAGACCACAAAGCTTCCATTGGCCTTTAAATAGGTGAAAACCCCATCGGTACAAAATTAGTCCAGAACTAACAACTTCTATAGAAATCTTAATTTAAGGAGTAATAGATGTCCAAACATGTTGCTTCTAATTGGTAATGAAGGATAACATATCAAGGTACATTGGCACCAAATTTGGGGTCAATCCAAGATCCGTAGCATTTTGAGGCTCAAAATCAAGTTTGGGGTCAACGCTTTCCAATCCGGTAGCCAATCCAGCTGGGGATCCAAAAATCCGAATCCGTGGTCGGATGTGTCGCATAATGGGTTTCAAGTCATGGTTCCTTATGAATTCTTACTCTAACCTCTAATTCTTGATTATATCTTACAATTAGGGTCAAATTAGGCCTACCTTAGTCCTAAAATCAAAGAATTGGCAAATAACTTCTTACCTAAGTGACTTAGAAGGTCATTGTGAAAAACCCAGTTGATGAATTGGTTCAAGAACAGTTAAAGAAGGTGCTCCCCACTCTCTCTAGCTCTCTGATTTTTGTTGAAGAAATGAATTTGAGGAGGTTAATGGGTGATATATAGGCGAAAGAGGAAAGCAGGAGGTGTCAAGAGACACCTCTGTGTCTGGTAGAACGCAAGCAAGTATCTACTGAACGTGTATCTGTTGGATTTGGTTTACATGGAAAATCTTTCAGTGCTTCTAAATCCATGCCCAATCGTTACAACACTCCCTTAAATCACACCTCAAGCATAAATCGTCCAATCCAACTCTGGGGTTTTGGGCACGAATTAAAATTAACGTTGGGCACACTTCCCGATTCCTGAACAAAAATTGAATCAGTGCCAAATTGACTAAATTACCCCCGTTATACCCTTAATTGTTAAATTTCGGGTCACACTGACATAACAAATAAGTTAAGTGGAAGGTCTCAAGGAATTTTATAGATGTTGATTAAATAAATTGTCAGTAATTTATTTTAATCAAGAGGTATCTGTAATCTTAACGTATGGAGATAAATAAGTGTTTAATAACATGGAGCTCGAAATATATTTTTGAGATATGAAAAGGGAATGCAATTATAATTCTGTAGTAGTATGAATTATACTTTATATAACTCGGAATTAGTCCGGATTGGATTAGGATTCAGAATTATATAGGAAGCCCAACCTATACTTTTCCTTGGGATCCCTATCATTGCCTATATATACACCACTATGCCTTCTAGGTCAAACACAACTTGATACTCGAAATATTGAGAGTGGTTATGTAAAGACAAGGAGATCATATTTTTTAGCCCACACTTAGGTCATGATCAAGGTGCAATAGGATTACAGTAGAAGATCGCAAGGTTTGTCAAGCAAGATCATTCCAGCCATGCTCAAACTTCTGTCAAATCCAACTATGAAGGTTATCAAGATCAAATTAGAAAGATCTCAAATGTATGAACCCTAGTTCCACCTCATAAGTTTTCATTTTTTTTTTTTGTTATATAATCTGTATGCGTTCATCACTGGGTCTCGAGAATCGATTCCTAACACTTCTAACTCCCCTAGGCCTACCTCACACTTTCTCTCCAAACCTTGAATGACTTCCTTGCGCACATACTTTCAGCAGACTTCATAGAACATCCGAGAATCATGAAGACTTCCCGGAATATCCTTTTAGCGCAATTTTCTTATAACAAGGAGAAACACACCTTACATGCAATATGTATTTAAAACATGAAATTAATCATGCATGTGAGCTCGAAACTTATGTAATAAGCTATAAGATATAGAAATATGTGTGCTCATCACACCCCCAACTTGAGGGTTGTTAGTCTCTAGCAATCAAAGACTTAAAACAATAAACAAACAAAAGATAAAGAAAATTGACAAAATCTCCCTTGTATATTTGTATTGTATGTCATATGCCGGTTCTTTTGTCCACACAAATGATGCATATGAATTCATGCTACCTTTCCTCAATATGCATCCAATTCAAGAATTTAATTGAACATTCTAAGCTATCATGGCATGCGAATTATAAGAAACCAATATGAGCTTTGATTCCAACTCTCACTGGACAATCTCTCAAATGGAATTCACTCTAGAAATTCAAGGCATATCCCATATCAAACGCAACAGTGATGCAATAGTGACAAAAAGACTTATGCATCTCAAGGAATTCGACGCTTAGGCAAACTATCAATGTATATGTAACTAATCAAGGGAATAAAGTACAGACGCTAATATCTAACTATGCTTCAATTTAAAACGCATGTGTACTTACCTAAATTGATGGTACCCTGAGGTGGTACCTACTTAACTACCCCCATGAAACGGAAACAATAACAAAATTGATAAAAAAATAACCTAACTATGCATGGTGATAGTGGCTCAAGGATCAGCTGGTGGTGGTGGCGGCAATGGGTACTAGATGGCTAATGGAAGCACATGTTGCCCCTCCTTAGGCTCAGCTGCCTGTGGGTCGAGTGCCTCACCAACCAGGTTAACTACGGGCACTACAGCCTCTGTATCCATCCTGGTTCCATTCTTCATTGCTTTTTCTTTCTCTTCTACCAAACTTTCTTTTGCTATCTTGCGTAGCAACTCATTGACTGTCCTCTACATCTACAACTTCTTCTTCTTTTTCTTTACCTTTCCCTTTCTCTCCTGCCCCTTCAACTTCCGAATCAATTTCATCCAAAACCACTCTCGATGCATGCCACAATGTTTGTTCTTTTCCTTTTTGCACCCATTCATACCTAATATGTACTGCTTCCTCTATTATTCCCACTAGGTAATCCAACTTACTTTCTTGGCTTTCTAACCTTGCATCCATCCTCGCCCAAAACCGTTCGTTCTTTATTCTATCCTTTTATGTCTCCATGTAAATCACTTTTTGGGAATCTAGAATGGTCTTTTGATGGGCATGCACTTCTTTTATCCACTGTTCCCATTGGAGACGGGTAGATTGGGTTGGCGGAGATCTCATGGGTTGAGGGGGTAGTGGTGTAGGTGTGCTTCTTGGAATATGTGGAGGCTGAATTTCATGGGGGTGGTTTAGTACCGTGGCTCGGTTGGATTGGGGATGTAGTGGGTTGTGAGGTGGAAGGTGGAATTTCTTGTGTTGTGGAGGTTTGCTTGGTTTTTTGGGGTTGTGGATTTGGAAAATGTCCGGCTTTTGGAAAGTGAAATGGCATTTATCTCCCCCAGGCTTCCCTTTGTAATCTACCCCTCATATACCTCAATCTCTTGTTCCTCACAAAAAACAATGATCATAAATAGGAAAAATCAAATTGGCACTCTCGGCGCATCCTTAAAATGGCACATCTCTTGGAATATAACTTTTCCGAAGTCAATGACTACTCCCTCCCTCAACTCAAAATCTGTGCTTTCAATAATGGGACATTTAGATTAAATGATGCACCATCCAAATGTAAATAGGATTTTCACCAAACTTAATCAACCACACAACATGCACTCCTAACACCTTATAACAACCAGTTACCTATGGTTTTACACAAAAAGAGGAATAGACTTGGCTCAAAATTAAGGTCTAATGGACTCATATGTGGTTTTAATTACAGAACATGGTCTTGTATCATTTTCCATGTCATGTTATAAATTCAACTTAATTTCTTTACATATAATCATGGCATAGAACATGGCATTTATTGGAACAAGAAAAATAAAGAGTTCAAGTAGACTAAATGGGATATGAGTTAGAAATGAATCTCCACTCTATGTAGGTCAACTTCACTCACATGCACAATTTAACTCTAAGTGTTCACCAAAATTCATGCTTATACACAAGGGGTAAGATAGAAACTTTGAAGCTCATGATATGCATAGTTCAAAACATAGTCAAGCATATGCCAAATGATTCGTTATAACAAGGGAGATTGAACTAAAATGCACCAAAACATACTAAAACACACCAAATTTTTTATACCAAAATTTTGAAAATTTGTACAAAATGGGACTCACCAAACCTAATCCACTATTCCCTACCCCCAACTTAAAGTTTCCATTGCCCTCAATGCAAGAATACAGCAACCATAGAGCATAACAAAAATGGAAAGATCATACTAGGTAGGTGGAATGTCAACTACCATATACCTCGACCAAGTTTGAGAATTTTTCGTCACTTGCTCCTTTCATCATTGGAAGTGCTCCCAAGACTTACTCCTTTGATTTCGACTTTTGGAACCGCAGCTACTCACATAGGACCATTACTGAGGTTTTGTTGGATTGACAACCACAACACGTAGTTGCACCCATGGCTTTGGGCTCCTAAATGCCTCACTCGCGCTAGCTTAGATCCAAACTACCAACGCTAAAGTGGTAGCATTTTCATCTTGAAAACACTTAACAACCAACTACCTACTAAGAGCAAAAGTAACAATCTCAACAACAACATCAAATGATTAGTGGGTTAGTCTAAAACAAAAAAATAAAGAAATGGCACAGAAATATGAACTCTGAACTAATCCACTTTCTTCTTCATGCAAAAGACAGGGGTACTACTTTTCTCGTTTGAAAAAGACTGTGGTTCTATTTTTGCTAGAAGGACAGTATGCATAGGGTTCAACAGTATCTTGAGAAGAAGCGCCATCGTCTAATAGGCTACGACTCACTTTGGGGGCTTCCCAAATTCTTTACCCACCACTCCACTTTGAAGCAATTTTCATGGAGTTTTGACATTTAAGCCCTATGGTTCAGATAAATTTCTTGTTGTCCTATGTGCCTGTCGTCAGCCCCAACCTCCAATGTACTACATACATAGCTTTAAACAAGATGGCTATACTGGACCAGCAAAAAGGAGGTCGCGCATTCAAGCACGACGAACACTGGAGGTATCTCAAACTCCATAGATTTATAGTCTCCTGGACTTCTTAATGCTTGCTAACGTGAATAATATGGAGCAATGAGATCCTCCTCAACTTCCTCAGTTGCAAAATTTTCAAGAAAGGGTTTAAGGCGGTGATCGTTTACTTTAAAAATATGCTCATTCACAGAGTTCTTAATTTTAATAGCACTGTGTGGATACACATTTCCACAATATAAGGTCCAGTGCATTGGGATCGAAGTTTCCCATGAAACAAATGTAGCTTAGAACTATACAAAAGGGCTTTTTGACCTGGAACAAAGGTCTTGCCTACAATTTTCTTATCATGAAAGACTTTCACTTTAAATTTATAAATGTGAGCATTGTCATACGTGTCCCTGCGAATCTCTTCTAACTCTTCTAATTGTAGCTTTTGACGGGCACCTACTTGGGGTAGACAATAGTTTAATTGTTTAATTGCCCAATATGCCTTAGGCTCTAATTCAACAGGTAAATGGCAAACCTTGCCATATACTAGACGATAAGATAACATACCCAAAATAGTTTTGTATGCTGTATGGTAGGACCATAACGCATCGATTAGCCGAAGAGGCCAATCTTTACAGTTGGGACTGACCATTTTTTCAAGAATATGCCTAATTTTCCGATTTGCTAGTTCTGCTTGTTCGTTTGTCTAGGGATGATAAGCGGTGAAAACTTTATAATTAACCCTGTACTTTTTCACTAACGCATCCATATGAGGATTGTAGAAATGTGTTCCTTGGTCATTGATCAATGCATTGGGCATCCCAAATTTAGAAAAAATATGTTCTTTAAAGAATTTGATCACAACCTTGTGATCATTTTTGCGTGTTGGGATGGTTTCCAGCCATTTAGAAACATAGTCAACAACAAGAAAAATGAACAGATGTCCAAAGGAATTAGGGAATGATCCCATGAAATCAATACAATAACAATCAAAGATTTCTATGATAATGATGGGGTTGAGCGGCATCATATTTCTATGGGAAAGAACTCCAAGTTGTTGACATCGGTCACACGATTTGCAAAATTCAAAGGCATTTTTAAAGAGATTAGGCCAATAGAAACTGCACTGTAAAACCTTGGTGGCAGCCTTTTTAGATGAAAAATGACCTCCTCATGCTTCAGTGTGGCAAAAGGAAAGGACATCCTTTGGTTCATTGTCAGGTACGCACCTCCAGATGATCTAGTTTGGGTAAAACTTAAACAGGTAAGGGTTGTCAAACACGAACTTTCTTACTTCCACTATGCACTTTCTTCTATCCTAAGCAGTCCAATGTCGTGGAATTTGTCATGTGGCTAAGTAATTAACAATGCCAATATACCAAGTGTTAGGGATCGATTCCCGAGACTCAGTGATGAACGCGTATAGTTTATACAACAACAAAATATGAAACCCTACTAGGCGAAATTAGGGTTCATACATTCAAGATCTATTTGGTTTGATCTCGAAAATCTTTGCAGTTTGATCCTGATCAAACTTTGAGTAGGGCTAGAATGATCTTGCTCGACTGATCTCGAGATCTTCTACCGTAATCCTATTGCACATTGATCACGTACTGAGGATGGGTTCAAAAACATGATCTCTTTGTCTTCACATAATTTCTCTTAATCTTTCGAATATCAAGTTGTGTCTGACCTATAAGGCATAGCGGTGTATATATAGGCAACGATAGGGACCCCTAGGAGAAGTATGGGTTGGGCTTCCTATATAATTCGGGATTCCTAGTCCAGCCTGGATTAATTTCGAATTATATAAATTATAATTCATACCACTACAGAATTATAATTGCATTCTCCTCTCATATCTCAAAATTATATTTCGAGCTCCATGTTATTAAATTCAGATTACAGATACCCGTTGATTAAAATAAATTACTTACAATTTATTTAATCAATATCTATAAAATTCCTTAAGACCTTCCACTTAACTTATTCGTTATATCAGATATTAATATCCACCTGTAGGGTTTGACATAATTGAAACTTATAAGCTTCCTCAAGAGGATATCATCAATCCCTATAAAGGGACGTGAATTCCATTAATAATTAATAGTTGTCATACACTTAATATTGTGATCCAACTCAT
>JABCMJ010011149.1:0-11503 GCA_014822125.1 Arbutus unedo | reverse complement strand
CAAAAATTAAGAGGGGAGAAATTAATTTATCCAAACCATACTAAAACCCCTAATAAGGAGTGATAATTTTTGGAGAGGAGTTTTCCCCCATCCAATCGGCACCTTAGGGCGTTGTTTAGTGTTCAATCAGTTGTCAGATAGTACAAGTCTCTGGTGTCAAAAGTCAAGAGGTAAAAACCGAAGGGCTAAATTATAACAATCTTCCCAATGTTTTTAAATAATATAGAAAGCACCCATGTTGCTTGATCTGAACGTCAACAGCAAATCGCAGGTAGCAATATACTTAAATCTAGATAAATGTTTTTCGTTCTTATTTAAAAAAATTCATAATTTTTATAGACTATTATTTTGAGTCGACAAAAGCTTTCAAAAATAATAAAATTATTTCTAAGAATTAAAAATAATTTAGAAAAAATAAAAAATAAGTCAAAATAACAATTATTTAAATTTATTCTTCGTATTTATTAAACTTTGTTTGATTTTTAAATATAATTTTATACTTTTTATATCTTTTTCGTTCGAGACGAATCAGTGAGGCACGAAAAATACAAAAATAATAAATATAATTTTTTTGAATAAAGACAAAAAAAAATCTATTTAAGTTAGCCAAATAGATATTGGCCAAGATTAACTAAACTAATTTAAATTTTTGTATTTGTTATTTTTTCATCATTTTTTAGGATTTGTTAGTTCATTTCGACTAAAAAAATCTAGAAAATATAAAATTATCTCCAAAACCTACAAAGAATTCATTAAATATGAAAATAAATCAAAATAAAAAAACAGTATTATGCCACTTGGCTGCTCTCCCAAGTAAACATCGGAGCGGAATTAACCAAGGGAGCCTTCGACACTTTATTCGCGATTTCGACAAAAATGGTACTCGCTCCTTTATTTATAGAGAATTTCTGTCTCATTTCACGGGCGAGTAATTTAGGCGGTTGATTGAAGAAAGAAGATGAAAGTTTCATAAAACAAGCACCTTTTTTTTTCCAGCCTTAGTCTAATAGGGACTCCAGACACTATTTTGGCTTTTTAAATTTTTTTTTAGTTTTCAAATAATTTTTTACTTTTCTAAAATCTCTTATCAAGGCTGACCAACAATCAACAAAAAATTATAAAAAAACCTCTCAGAAGGACGAAAAATAGTAAGACAATAATCTAATAATTACCACAGTACAAATAATAAAAATGTAAATTCTATTCTATTATCGTTTTCAGAAAAAAATTTCAAAAAAGTATTACATTTAAAGCAGATTAATTAGCTGCTTTTTTATTTTTATTTTTAGAGGAAACTTTAAGGATTATAAATATTTTATTAAAATCTTTACATTATTAGTTCGTTTCGACGAGAGGTTTTAGAAAATTTTATCAATTATGAACTAAATTTAGAAAAAAATCAAAAAAGACAAAAAATAAATAAAAAATAAGATTTATTTGTGCTTATTTTTTATTTTTAGTAATTTTTAAATTTTTGAATATAATTTTAAATTTTTCTTGTCAAGATGAATAATAATCTATACAAAATTAATAGAAACGTAATAAATATAAAAATAAATAAATAGTTTGAAGTTGAAGTTTGAGATTTAAATTAAAAAAAGTTGAAGTCTGAGATTTGAGAAGAGAGAGAGAGGGGTTTCATGTTTGACTCCTAAAGAGAGAAAGAATGAGAAAAATTCTGAACAAACAACAGCGGCAGAAAAAGGAACTTTTTCATTCTTAACGGACGCCCATAGGGCGCCCATTAGAAAGACCCTTTTTTTTTAATTTCTTTAATTTTGGCACGTAACTTTATATGAATGTGTGTACTAAAAATCCCTAATAACCACCACCATCTGCCACCGCACCATTGTCACTCGTCACTACCACACTGTCGACTATCGCCACTAATCCCCACCTCCACCCCTGCTCACCACTAACAACCACCACTACCACCACTAATTGCCACTGCTACCTGCTACTAACCACCATTACCGCTAATCACCATACTGTCGACCATCGCCACTAATCACCAACCCAACCACCACCACCACTCGCTACTAACCAACATCGCTACCCACCACCGCACTATCGACCACCACCGCCACCATCACTTGACACTAACCACCACCGCACCAATGCCACTCACCACCATCACACGAACGACCACCGTCATTAACCACCACTGCCATTTGCCACAACCACCATCATTGCTACCCATCACTGCCTCCAACCAGCACATTGCTGACTATCGCTACTAACCGCCATTGCCATCTGCCACCATTGTACCTACCATGTATGATACAAAAAAATTTATTTTAATAAAGCAATTCTTGTCAGTATTTTGAACCACTGCTTGGATCAAGCTTTTTTCGGTAATATTTTGAATTGATTTCTCGCGAGTACCCTTAAAAACATATTTTAAATACATTTAACGGTGGTTTAGATGTTAGTCTAATATTGGTCTAAAAAATGTTGGTCCATATAGCCAACTCAATGAGTTTGTCTGCACTAAGCGTGACCTCGCTCCCTAGCGTTACATAAACCACAGATGCCACGGTTTGCCTATCAGGCCAGGTTTAGTCTAACTTGATTATTTGATTATTGTTTCATCTTTATTTGAAATTTTTTTGTATTTTTTTATTTTTCGTCAACTTTTTGTGGATTATTAGTTCATCTCAACGAGGGCTTTTAGAAAAGTTATAAATCATGGACCAAATTTAAAAAAAGTTTAGAAAAGACAAATAATCTAAAAACAAGATTTTTTTTGTGCTCATTCGTCGGTTTTAGTGATTTTTTTTTAGCTTTTGGACATAATTTTATACCTGTTAAATTCATCTTATTGAGACGAACTAATAATCCACAAAAAATTAAGGTTAAAACAACAAATACGAAAAAAATTTGAATAAAGACAAAATTCCATTATAAATAATCGAGTTAGGCCAAATCGAACCTAATTATCTTGTAAAACTTTTTTGTCGTCCTCTCAACAATCGACAAATTTCACAAATGAAAGAGTATATACACATTTTTGTTGAGTCGTTAAGAGCCGGGAACATGATGTGTTGGATAACTCATGTAACTCAAAATACCAAGTAAGCAGCCATATATACATTAATGGAATATAACTCTATTTGGATTCAAAAGTTGCAAAACACAAACACACACACATATGTTTATGAACTTCAAAGCATAGTCACACCATTTTGATTTTATATGGTTTTATTCAATCGAAATTGGATAGTAACTTCACATAGGAACTCAACCTCTATCTTCTTCAGCTTTATTCAGATTAAAACTCAATCTTGACGCCTATGGTTTTCGAGATATTGGACAAAATTATCCATGTACTGATCATGCAGGACCTTGTCACCAAACAGGCAACTCATCTCTTTTACTCTCTCCCTATAAATCTTTCCCATTTCATCATCCACCATAACCAACCTGATCGACTCAGCCACTGAGTTCCTCGTAAACGACCCGTCTTCATCGTCTCTCTGTATTTCAATCCCAACCTTATGCTCTTCCATTGCCCTTGCATTTAAACCTTGATCCACCGAAATTGGAAGCATAATAAGTGGCTTCCCAAATTGGACTCCCTCTACAACTGAACTCCACCCACAATGAGTCAAGAACCCTCCAACCGAGTCATGATTCAGTATCCTGAGTTGAGGAGCCCAACTCTTCCACACAATTGCGCGATTTTTGGTTCGCTCCTCGAACCCGTCTGGCAACATGACCGAGTCTGACTCGATCGACCCTGCCGGCTTCCTTACCACCCAGAAGAAGGGCAAACCAGAGAGCTCCAACCCAATAGCCAACTCAGTGAGTTCGTCTGTACTAAGCGTGACCTCGCTCCCTAGCGCTACGTAAACCACGGACCCCACGGTTTGCTTATTTAGCCACTCACTAATTGAAACCCACGTCTCACTGTTCGAGTCGCCCCCGGATTCTTCCACCGACGGCGGCATTAAACCCATCGGAATAATCGGTTTCTGGTGGAGCTCTTCCAATAACGTCAACCAATTGGGTTCGAACTCTCTACAGTGTCGCATCGCGAACACGTCGCAACCCGAGATAATGGAGCCGGCCCGATACCAATCCGAAACACCAGAAGAAGCATTCTGGAGTTTCGAATGTGCTGTGAACATTCGCTTTACCTCGTAGGGGCGATAAGCTACCTTAGTAGGAAACCGGACCCACTTGGGTGGTACCGTGAACTCCTCCGGATCCGTCGGCGGCGCATCGTAATTCTCTTTCATCGCCGAGGATGGGCCGAAGAAGGCGGCGAACCAGGCGTTGATGATCAAAAAGAAGGCGTGTGGAATACCGAGTTTGCGGGCGATTGGGGGCAACCAGTAAGGGGCAAAATCATAAATTAGCCAGTCAGGAGATGCGGATTCGAGGAACAGAGTCAACTCTGGCTCGAGACCATCGAAGGCCTTTTTGAGGTATTGGATATCGTCGGAGTGGACGTCCATGGTGGCTTCAGCGTTTTCGGGGAGCTCGTCGAGGTGGGGGAGAGAGAGGGGAATGAAAGTGATGAGAGAGGAGAGATATGGAGGTAGTTTTGGTAAGCGGTTGATGTTTCTGGGGGTGGAGAGGAAGGAGACTTTGTGACCCTTTTGGGCTATGAATTTGGCTAAGTCTAGGTATGGGATCATGTGACCGAATGCTAGCCATGGGAACATTGCTACGTGCAGTTTTCCGGCGCCTGCCATCGTTTCGCCGCTGTTTGAGGTGCTCTGGTTTTCTATCTCTAGCATTTTTGGCATATAAATACATCATATTTTATAGGGTAAAATGCACTGACCTCCCTTGAGGTTACATACAAATGCAGGATCTTCCCTAAAGTTCCAGAAAATGTAATAACCTCCCCTATTTTAGAAAATAAATGATTGTTTGCTCTATCACGTTAACTTCTGTTAAATAAATTAATGATTTATGATGACATGGCAGGAGAAAGATTTTAAAGACCTAAAATTCCCTTTGAAAAGTCTATAAAAATTTATAAAAATCCCTTCTCATCTCACTATAAAGTATGTAAATCTTGCTATTTAATTTTTTTTCTCTATGAATACATTAGTTGGTTGATTTTTTTATTTATTTACATAAATTATCTTTTTATTTATAATCATATTATCTTTTAATACAAGAAGCATCCTTAGGCCTAAGAACAAAATATGACAAATGTTGTATTTTGTTTTACGATTTTTGTCAATTTTTTTGTAATTTTTTATTCGTATCAACGCGTGGATCAAAAAATTATAAAAATATGGATTAAAATTGAAAAAAATTGAAAAAAATTCTAATAAGGTGATGCTAAATACACTTAATACGGTAAAATATTATCTTTTAAAATATGTGTAAAAAATTTTAGTTCTTTTACCAACATTCGCAATGTAAAAAAATAAGTACGATGAGTTAATAATGTATATATACTTTTCGTAGATAAAATACATATAAAGAATAAAAATTAATTAAGCAGATAAAAATAAAAATATTTATTCCAGTTATAAAAATATAATATACAAATAAAATTATACAAAATCAAGTAAGTATATGTATAAAAAAAAAAGAGATAAAAAGACTAATGAGAGTACTTTGGTCTTTTATCCCTCAAAATTAGTGGTGTTTGTAAGAAGTTAAGGTCAAATAAATCTGTATTATATTTTCCAAAATTTCAAAAGAAATTATTACATTTGTTAAAAAAGAAGTGCTACAATACTAAAAAATAAATTCCATAACATTGTGGGGGCAGCAATTCTCTTTGTCAAAAACCCAGGGGAGGTTGAGGGATAAACTGGACCATGGTGTACCCCAGTCAAGGGGCCCACTTCAATAATTCCACCTGTTTTATATTTTATGAGGATTCCGTTTTTGAAGAAAATGGTTAAGGCGGTTTTGGTGACCAAGCAACAATTTTTTTTTTTTGCAATTTTAATTACTCCAATCATATGGGGAAGACTAAGATTTATTCTTTCTTAGATACCTACGTACTAGTAAAGATCCGTGCTACATACGAAATTTTTATATGAATTTATAAATGTATAAAATAAAATGTTTTCTCTCAAATGAGATAATTTTTTAACTTGTTCACGAAAATTATGTTGGATTTATCGACGAAGTATGCGATCAAGTTGCAAAGTATCGTTGTGTCCTTAACTTTAATTGCATAATAGCCTCTTTTTTTTTTTTTCCTTTTTTGATCAATCATATTACATAAAATCCAAAAAAATATATAATGAGATTGTAAGAGGTCATATATAACCATGTAATTAAAAAATATCATTCTGTTAATAAATGCTCTAAACTTTTGGAGTCTAACTTTTCTTGGCAAAGTCTTCATTATTACATAAGATAAACCTTTCTTGCCGTGTCTTTCCTTCCTTGGTGTAGTTTCTGGTTTGATGATGAAGCTTTTCTAGAAGAAACAGTAATTTTTGTCATAAATTAAAATAGTGGGGCTCAATCTGAATTAGTTGATTTTGTTTCTTGTGGTTTGCTGGTCCAAGGCACTTACGCACAGATCTTTTGCCTATATTTTTCAGCTACCATAAAAAATATCATGCCTTGCATTTTTGGGTTTTTACAAAAAAATGATTAAAACTGTAAATATAGGATGATTACTTTGGATCAGACTAAACCACAGACATATGACGAATATGACTATATTTTTTTTTTAGTAATAATTACACTTTACTTCTTTGTGCCTGTTTCAAAAACACTCAACCATGAGATGATTTGGCTGAATTTAAACTAAATTATTTTTAAACCCCTCTAATTCAAATCCGGATACTTCTATATTCGTCTCAGTGTTTTGTAAAAAAGTGTAAGGGAAATGCAACGGAAGTATGTAGAGATTGACTGGTCATATATGGGAGACGGCTTGCACGTTAGTATAGAGTTCAGAGGGGTATAGTTGTATGATTTTAAAGTTGAAGGGGTTAAAAGTGATTTTTGGTTAAGTGTACAGGAGATCGAACTGATAATTTTAAGTTGTTTTAGTCCAAAATCAGTAGTTTTTTTTATGGACCAAACATGGCGTTGGAGTTCAACACAACAACTAACGTGATTTTCGTAGTACAAATAAAAAAAAACAGAAGATATGGTTGAGCAGGTAGCTGTCGTATGATTTACTATTCTAATGGCTCCCGATGCTGAGGAATTTATTATTTGGATTCAAGAAGAAAACAAAACTAGTTTATTCTAGATATTATTATTTGAACCGGACTGAAAGTTCTACAAGACTATATACCAACTAGTTTAATTTTGTGCGCATGATTAATGTGTAGGTTTGGCCGAACAGAGAATGGTCGGCATGATCGCACTACAACAGTTTCGTAATGCCACAAAGTCAACGTGTAATGCAACCCGGCCGTGTGGGGTAGAACCTAACATTGGATGCGTCATGCATGCTGTTCGAAGGGAGAAGCAACTATTTTGACATCTTGGTGCACAAAATGGCTATTCCCAGACCTCGTGTTGGTCCAAGCATCATGGTCCACGACGCGGTGATTTCGACCTCGTGGTGCGTGTGTCCAAAACGGTCCTCTATATAAGGTAATTGAGGAACCCAATACAAGGTACGCGCTATAACTGACTCTCAAGTATTTTTCAGTTAAAACATTTTCTTTCAAGAACTAACTTACTATTGAAGTGTCCTCCGGCTATTTTGATCGATCAATACTAACTAATTATTTTTTTCAAAAAAGTTAGACAAGAAAAATTCAGTGCAATCCGTCAGATTTTGAACTCTACATACACAATTACATGTAACTTGTATTCGATAGAATTACAATATAATTTCTTTTTACGTAATACTTTTATATGATGTGTACTTTTGCGTAAACGTGTTGGGTGTGAAATTAATTTGTTAGGAATTATAAACTCAAAATAGAGATTTGGACATCAATATATTAAAATAATTTGTTTGTTAGCTAAAATCTTCAAAAAGATATTTTTCATAAACCTTTATTTCCTTTTTTGAGGAAAATAGAAATGGACTCAAACCTTATGGATCTTTCTATAATTTAGAAGATGTTCGACAAATTTGTCTATGTATTTCTCATCTCGGACTCTGTCACCAAATATGTCCCTCATATGGCTAGCTTTGTCCCTATAAATTTTTCCACTTTTCTCATTCATCACCAAACTTACTGAATCAGCGACTGATTTTCTCGTCAACGATCCATCTCCATCATCTCTTGGTATTTCTACTCCAACTTGGTTTTTCTCGAAAATCCTCGAATTCAACCCTTGTTCCACCATAAAAGGCAGCATAATAAGTGGATGCCCAAACTGAAGACCCTCAATAATTGAACTCCAACCACAGTGAGTCAAGAAACTACCCACTGAGTCATGAGCCAATATTCTGTGTTGAGGCACCCAACTCGTCCATATGACTCCACGGCCTTTAATTCGCTCATTATACCCATCTGGTAGTTGCACAGAGTCAAATTCGGTAGAGCCAGGTGGGTTTTTGAGAGCCCAAAAGAACGGTAATTCAGATAGCTCTAGCCCAAGAGCCAGCTCAGTGAGTATTTGTTGACTCGGTGCCAACTCACTTCCGAGTGCTACGTAAACCACAGACCCCTTTCTTTGTCCATCTAGCCAACCTTTGATTGAAATCCAAGTGTCATTTGTGTCCATGCTATCTTGCACCAAGGGGGGCATTAGCCCCACAGGTAAAACCGTCTTTTTGTTTAGCTCTTGGAGGAGTTCCAACCATTCAGGTTCGAACTCCTCACAGTCGCGTGTGGCGAGCACATCACACCCGACAATTGCGGATCCTAGACGATAAGTGTCCAAAACGTCCGAGGTGATATTCTGTGCACCCTCTACAATCCACTTGATCTCGTAGTATCGGTGGGCCAAGTTGGAATCAAACGGGACCCACTTCGGTGGGACCGTGTAATCTTCTATCTTTGTTCTCGGATCAGAACCGTCAATCATGATGGTTGCTGGCCCAAGAAAAGCCAAAAACCACGCGTTCACGGCATTGAAGAAGACACTTGAGATGCCGAGCTTGGCTACGATTGGGGGTAACCAATAGGGCGCAAAATCGTAAACAACCCAATCAGGAGTTGAAGTTCGTAAGAACCGAGTCAACTCGGGCTCGAGACCATCAAACGCTTTCTTGAGGTAGTGGACCTTGTCGGAGGGGAGGTCAGAGGTGGCCTCAGTGTTTTTCGGCAGACCCTCAACTGCGGGTAATGTCAATTTTACGAAGGTGATCGTCGCGGCTAAATCTGAAGAGAATTTTGGCAAGCGTTGGATGTTTTTAGGGGTTGATATGAAGGAAATTTTGTGTCCCCTTTTAGCGATGCGCTTGGCGAGTTCTAAAAATGGGATCATGTGGCCAAAGGCTAACCATGGGAATACCGCAATATGTAGCTTACCATCACCAACCATGTTTCGGCGCAGCACTTGCAATTCTCGTTACTAGTCCCTCCACCTCAAAGTGATATAGACACTTCGAGATATAAAAAAAATGAAATTTTTTTATAGTCTTGGGGGACTTTTAGGCATTGATGTGAGTTTATATGAGATTAATTTATAACAAACGTAATTAGTGCATTGATGTGAGTTTAAATGACAGCATTTATTTGTTTCCTAACTGCACTTCTTTATATTTGTAAGGAGAAAATATACTTTGCACCCCTTTATTTTGTGTGTATTATTCAATACTCTTTACTTTCAATTTAAACATTACAACCCTTACACCTTAGATTATTAGCTTGCAATTGCCCCATTTCATAGTAAAATTGTTAAATCATTAACGGAAAATAATCATTTGAGTTGCATTTGACCTAATTTGGTATAATCTTATTTGTTCAATCATATTTCAAACTCCCTCAACGAGTTTTTAAAAAAAAAATATACTTCTGAAGAGTACAATAACAACATCAAATATTTAATGGACATTGATTTATGGGCATTTAGGTCTACTTAAACTTTTTTTCACTAAACAATATTTATTTTAAGATCGAGCTTCTATCTCCTCTTCACACTTTTGCTGTCAGCCACTATGCATCGTTGTCATAAAAACAAATATTTTCTTTTCTTGTTCCACCTCTACTATTAACCATCCCTTGGAGCTAACGTCGAAACCTATCAAGACCAAACAACTACCGATTGAATCCCGATAAAATAAAAGTTATAAAGTGACACTAAATATAAAGTATATGGGTGCAAAGTGTAGTTTTCCCAATAAATTCTTGACACTTTCGAATATTTCGATTATGCAAAAGTCTGGAGAAATTTTAAATGAATCCCCAAAATTCAAACAAATTGCAAGCAAGCCACATAGTAAGGACTAATTAGGCCACTATATTTGTTTAGTGCCTTCCGTACCATCTGATTGTGACTTATCTGACAGACTACCACTAATCAAATAGTTTGATTGATTCAAATGATTTTTTATTCATTATTAAAGTTGTGATGAACAAAAGGAGCAATTTTTTATTAATCGATTTTCATATTATTATTTCATGTACAATTATTTTTGTCTGTGTACAAACTAATTGTGAATCACGAGGATCTCGAATATTTTTTAGGGTAAATTACACTGACCTCTCTTAAGCTTCGTGATAAGTACATTAACCTCTTATTTAGTTTGAAAAATTATTCTAATCTCTTTTACTTTTAAAATTATTATTCAGTTATCTTTTTTACAGTTAAAATTAATTATTCAAGCTATTGAAACTTCACATTTAAGGTATTAAAACTTGTTCGCGATTTTATTGGTAAACAAATTACAACATAATTCGTATCACATCCAATTTTGCCTATATGTGTTGATTTTTTTTATTTTTGAATTTTTCTAAAATTGAAACTTTGACATAATTTTTGAGATTTGTTTGAATTTCGTTTTAGAAAAATCTAAAAACATAAAGAAATGTTATTTTAGATGTGATATGAATTATGCTGTAGTTCATTTTATTAAAAAAATATGAATTTAAAGTTTCAATAGTTTAACTAATGGTGTTTGATTGATATTAAACGATAACGAAGATAACAATATAATAGTTTCAAAAACAATCAAGATCAGAATAATTTTTTACACTTCATTTTAATATCATTTCCCAATATTTCTTGTTTATATTTGATGGATAGGTACAACACATTTTTCTTGTTATTATATTTTTAAGGAGTAGTTCAACGAATCTGATCTTTGGTAGAGTAGTGAGATTTAAGAAAACTCATCATGTGATTCATGCATGCTTATCTTTTTCCTGTCTACTACTGTATGAAATAAATTATTAATCGAAGGATTTTTAATAGAATTAAGGGGACCGAAAAATAATGTGCAACTTAACTAATTAGTTAATGCTTTCGGTGTATACCATGTGATATTTTTACACGGTATTCTCGACAAATTTCTTTACGAGAAATGTTTTGAGCGAAACATCAATACGCATATTTGTTGAGTAGTTTGGAGACAATGAGTGACCCACATAATATGTAATACAAGCCACTTAACTAGCGTCACATAACATTTCGATAGTACCTAATAACTAGT
>JABCMJ010011146.1:0-11926 GCA_014822125.1 Arbutus unedo | reverse complement strand
TTTTTTACTAACTAAGAGAAATAGCTAGCATCATCTCTCATGTTTGTAGTCAATACACGATTTTCATGTACAATAACTTGATCCACTTAATAAATAAAAACTTTATAAAATACATTACATAAGTCGATAGTATCTAAAATCAACCATTGCAAAGGCCATTCCAAAGCTCTTCCGATTTTAATTTTTTAAATCAATAATAAATTATTCACATAGTGAAATAGTGGGAAAAAAATATCGGTTTATCCAAAAAAAAAATAGTGAAAATTACTATGAAAACACCATATTATAGCGTCTAAGCATGCACTACTCCTAGCAGGTAAATCTGATGAAGCAGTAGAAGCTCTCTGATGTTGGTTTGTTTCATGGAACTCATGTTGAGAATAAGCTGAAGTTTTGACAAGAAATGAGGATTATCTAGTCAAATATGTTAATAAGCATTGAGTTATAAACAAAAGTCCAGTCGTTGTAGTATAGTGGTAAGTATTCCCGCCTGTCACGCGGGTGACCCGGGTTCGATCCCCGGCAACGGCGATATTTTGTTTTGGGATTATACGTCCAGTTAATTACACTGACACCTCGAGTTTTGGACTTAATTTATTATTAGGACCGGAGACCCAACATTTATGTATTTTGCCCGCTAGTATTTGATTAATACACAGACCACCCTAAGTTTTAAAACAACAGGACCACTGTAGTTATGAACATAGTTATAGATACCGAAAGGAAAATGGTACGTTTAGACATTATGTACCATACCAAAAAACTTAATAGGCAATCAGTCTTGCTTCCAGCCTATTTCGGATCTCGAAAGGTACACAATTTATTTTTAAAAAAATATTTTCATTGTTATTTTTTTTATAATTACACATAAATTGAAATTAAAACCTTATTACACTTCGAAATTATTTATGGTGTTTTGCTTTTAACTTATGAGGTTTTATTTTATACGTTCAATATGAATTTTTGTTGAAAATTATTATTTGAGAAATGTATACTATTTTTTAGCGACAAATTTAAAACGTATGCCAGAATACACTGGTATAAATATATACTGTACCAACGATACGTTTGCCGTTACGAGATTAATAAATTTAGTCATGAAATTAATATTCTCCTTTGTATAAAATATAAATATTGAGGTGGGCATGTTTGATTATTGCATTACTTTTAAGGTAAAGAAGGATAATGAACATGTTTTCAATTTCTGCCTCCTCACTTAATTCAACATTTATTGTTAGTCTCCTCTATCACCACACATTATTTAAATTTTTATGTTAATGAGTGATAGCGAAGAAGGTGTCACAGAAAACATTGAATAAAATTCCAAACCCATGGGTTAAGATGCTTTGCGCATGGGGAATAAAAGGAGCTTAAAGTTGGGCATCATCGCGTCCCAGACTTTTGTACGGCTACAAACTAAACGCGGAGTTTGTACAATTAATCTCGAACTCTATATCAAAGTGTGGTGATGGCACAACCTAAGTGCTAGAGCATCACGCGACGATAGCCACGTAATAATGAGTGCTTGAACTCTATAATACGGAGCAATGCTATATGTTTCGTATCGTACCATGTACCAGTTTCGTAGTGGTACCGGCTCACTCTTTGTACCGTTCTGACTGTTGTACCCACTTGTTTTGATCTGTTTCGGTCGATTTTAACCTGTACTGACCAGTATTGTACTGTGCCGATCCACAAATTTTTTGAAAAATTTATATTGATGATTTTTAAGACAATTACATATAAATTAAGACTAAAATCATTCCCTTTTATGTTTAAAAATTTATTTTTAAACTATGAGTTTTTTTATATGTTGAATATGATTCTTTATTAAAAATTATTATTTAAAAAATACATATTAATTTTAACAATAAATTTAAAAAGATACACCAATATACAACAGGAACAATACATATATTATCGGTAACAAAAATATTAACAAAATTGGTTACTTTGACACGCAGACTGCCTAATTGCTGACGTCATTCGTGATCCAAAAAATTGTACGGTCAAAACATACCATAAATGGAGAAGCATCAAATCAGCAACTGACAAACACTTCCGTTTTCCAAAAGACTTGGAATATCAATCATAGGTGGCTGGAAACTTTAAAGTTCTCATTTTTAAATGTATCGTGCCGTTTAATCCACGACATCTAACGTCGTTGCTTACGATAATATGATTTGCCCCCATACAAAGCCATCTCCGCTGACAAATAAGTACAGCCACACCATCTCCCGTTAACTCCTTTAAATGCTCTAATTGGAAGCTCATTTGATATACAAAAGTCAAACGAGGTGAGAAGCAGGTCTCCTAAATATAGTAACGCAGTGAGATCTTAAAATAGTCTCATACGATAGAAGGTGAAAAAATTAGGAGTGAAATTAGTCTGATTTAGTCAAAAAATTTTATCAAAGCCGATAATTTCAGTTTGGATAGAAGTTATCAATCTTGTACCTGCGAGCATATCAATTTTATTACTAGTACGGTACGTACCGATACCGGTGTGTATCAGCGTACTGTTTTGGATTTATCGCTAAAATTGATATACATATTTTAACAAAAAATATACTAAACATAAAAATAAAGCATCACAATTTAAAAATAAATCACCAAACATAAAAAAAAAAAATTTAGCCTCAAATTATGCTTAATTATTCAAAAAAATATTAATTAATTTTTTAATTTTTTAAAATACAGACTGGTACGGTACAGAACAACCTGGTATTGTCCGAAATAGGCCGAAATAGCCCGGAACATGCCGAAACGGTACTCAAATAATTCAGTACTATTACGACGTACCGATCGGTAAGGGACGAGATTGACAACTTTGATTTGGATTGTTGTAAACAAAACCAAACCAAATTTCTGTTTCAGTGGACTTGGCCCAAAATTGAAAAAGATTTTACAAAATTAAGGCACCCATCTCATATTAATTTTCAATTTAATTTTACCTAAGCTCAAATTAAAAAAACTTCTAAAAAATTAAGAAGCCGAACTTTTAAAAAATTAAAAGGTCAAAGCCCAAATCATTAAAATGAAACAAAAACTAACAAAAATGCTATCAGCAATAAAAAGCAGCCCGAACTTTCTACTGATTACTTTTGATGAGTTAAACTATTTTCACAAATAGTTTAACTTTTAAAGGTGTTTGGTAGGAATTTTGGGTTGCTTTTCATTGGTAACAGCAGAATTGAAAAATTAAATGTATGATCATAGATTTTTTATTTTTTAAGATTTAGTATGGGAATCGGTTCGGGTTGATTCCAAAATGACTAAAATAAAAAATTAAACCAAGTTTTTTTTTTTAAATTTGAAATCGAACCGAACATAACTGAGTCTACTGAAAAATCAGACCAAATTATCAGTTCGATTTGATTTACTAGTTCAGACTTTCATCTCTACCAAAAATTTTGTTCGCAATAGGGTAAACAAAACTAGAATCCACTTTTAGACAACAAATAACAGCTATTATAGTGAGATTGTAAGTGAAAATTAGTAAATCGAACCGAAGTGAAAATTCAAACCGAATTGTTAAATTCCATGAGGGAGAGTTCCCTTCCCTCCTTCCTCCATTGGAAGAATAAGGAAAAATGAGTAATCAAGAGTATAAAATTATATTTAAAAATTAAAAAAAATTACTAAAATTGACGAGACCTTGTTTTTTAATTATTTTTATTTTTTTAAGTTTTTTTAAATTTGATAAATTATTTATAATATTTTTGAAACGACAAACTAATAATTTATAAAAATTTAACAAAAAATAAAAAAATTTAAATTTTTTTATATAAAATAAAAAATAATTAAATAATCAAACTAAACCGACAAAACATTAGACCAATCAACAGTAGACCAATCACCATTAATAGCGCGAAGCGGAGGGATTGACCGTTCAAAACGCAGACATTTTCGACTGCACCCGCTCGCCCGCCACAAGGCCGAGACCAACACCATTGCATTTCTCGGTTTCCCCTCCATTTCTCTCTCCTCCCCTCTCTCTCTCTCTCTCTCTCTCCTTATTACCTCCCCCTCCTTATTCTTCTCTCTACTCTGCTAGACATCGCCCACATACACATACAGAGCACGCACAGAGCTACCCTCTCGCAATGGCCTTCTCAGACGACTCTCGTCAATCTCTGATCCCCAGCTTCATATACTCCTCCGCGTCTCCGTCGACGAAACTCATCGGTTTGGAGCGTTTCAGAACGAATCAAAACCCTATGGTGCATTCTTCGTCTTCTTCGGCAATGATTTCGCCTTTATCATCGTCGACGGAGAAGAAGAGCTTCGTGATTCCGGCTCCCAGCGAGCCAGGTAAAATCGCCTTGTACTCGCCGGCTTACTACGCCGCCTGTACCGCCGGCGGAATCTTCTGCTGTGGACTTACTCACATGACCGTCACCCCTCTCGATCTCGTCAAGTGTAACATGCAGGTACGTTTGCAATTTCATCCCCTCCCTCTCTTTTTTCCCTCATTGTATGCGTCTGTGTGAGTAGATACAATTTCACAAACCGGAGGTTTGTGTGTGCTGTGATTAGTGATTTGTTTCATTAATTTGCTTTTTTCAAGTGAAACTCCTGATCTCTTATATTTTAATGCCGACTTTGTGTTTTAGAGCAATGGTAGTTATAATTTTTTTTTGTTGGCATCGCTTGGATTTGTTGCTAATATTAAATAATTTTGTTCTTTAACGTTAATGACTTAATTCAGTTTGTAACGTGTATTTTATGTTAGGATCAAATCCTGCCTTCATGTGGATACTAGAGTTTGGGTACACACTATGTGCGAGCATGTACGTAGTTGAATATGAGAGATGTGTGAGTGAAATGTTGGAATGAGGTGTTGGAGTGGATAGTTGGCTTGAGTAGTTTAACTCTTTTGCTGTTGTTAGTTATTCATGTTAAAATAGTTATAATTGTGAAAATTTATCTTTTATATGGACAATTTTGAAAATCATTTTTCTGACGGAGCTTGAACTATTAATTCACACCAAAATGGATAGCCCATTTATATATTAGAATAGATATTAGAATGGATGGGTGGTAATGGGTGGTAATGGGTGGTGGAGCTACTTGTTAGTGTTGGATCGAAACTGTGTCAGCACACATGTGATAATGTGCGGTCCAGTAATAATCATACAAACATACGAACTTGCAGGGTAACGGTATAATGCATGAGTTTTTTTGTAGTCGATGTTGATCTTGCAATCTTAGCAGTTGATATGTTCTCGTCTACGTTAGTTGTGGTATTTCCTATTTGGACTTTTGCAGATTATAGATGGTTTATGATGTCTTGTGTTGGAGCATTTGTTGGTTGTTACGGACTATAGTTGTTTTCATAATAAGTCCTCCTTTGATCTTAGTTAGCACGCCAGCCTTACAACTACAAGCCAAGTGGTTTTGAGTTTTGGCGTCTTGGATTCAAGCTGGCTTATTGTTTCCCTAAATTGAAGTTAAAAATTAAACAAAAACACTTAACAGAGAAGGGCAAATTTATCCCATTAATGCCATGATTGCAGTTTCAGTTTATGGTCATGCCCTGGTTGTGTCTTCATTAAAACTGAGTATCCCTGTAGTGTCACTTATGGTTATGTCTGTTAAAATGAAGCTAGCATTTTAGCTGCTCATAAATCAAAGCAATTCCTGCCATGATAAATATGGCAATATAATTTTGGCTCCAACCCATGAAGCTGAAAATGCAAAACATTAGATCTATTGAGATTTCAATTTTCTTCTGAGCCATTTGTTTGTGACTGGAGACATGCCAACCTGTATTGATTTTTGCCCAAATTTCAGATTGATCCTGCAAAGTACAAGAGCATTTCTTCTGGATTTGGAATTCTGCTCAAGGAGCAGGGAGCCAAAGGTTTCTTTAGGGGTTGGGTTCCAACCTTGCTTGGTTATAGTGCTCAGGGTGCTTGCAAGTATGGATTCTACGAATTCTTCAAGAAGTACTATTCGGACATTGCTGGTCCAGAATATGCAGCAAAATACAAAACCTTGATCCACCTTGCTGGCTCTGCATCTGCTGAAGTAATTGCTGATGTTGCGCTCTGCCCCTTCGAGGCAGTGAAGGTTCGTGTCCAAACTCAGCCTGGGTTTGCCAGAGGTTTGTCAGATGGCCTTCCGAAATTTGTCAAGTCTGAAGGTGCTCTTGGGTATGGGTCTCACTTAAAACTTGACTTTTAATTGAACTGCACTAGAGTATCTACAGAGTGTTTACTCTATCATTGTCTTCTTTTTGCAGGCTTTACAAAGGGCTTGTTCCTCTTTGGGGGAGACAGATTCCATGTAAGCTGGCATTTCCTTTGTTCTAATTTAAACATATGGCGTTAAGTGTTCAGTTTTTATAGTTGATCTGCTATAAATTTAGTCTTATTGAATTGCTCCAGACATGGTAAAAAAAATGCTCTAGACAAATAGAAAGCCTTTGTCTCCATTGCTTTTTGGTAAGTGAGATTGTTTCTTATTGTCAAATGCAATTTGTCTTCTCTTATTGGACCCATCATTTGCTCATTTTTTCTCATGTTTTTTATACTGTCTATTAAATGTATTTTTGGTTTCTACATGTCTTTGCTCATTGCATTTTCCTAATCAGTATTCAATCAGTAAACTTTCTACTACTTAGTACTGTTAGTTTGCACATGTCAGTCTTATTTCTGTTGTGCAGAGCTATTGGTCATTTCCAGCAAAGTGATTTGCTGATTTAAATAAACAAATCATGGTTTGAATTGATCAATGCTATGCATATAAATGTCTCGTAGTTGAAAGTAATTCCTAGTATGCTTTAGTTTCCCCTGCCACGAGTCCAGTCCTGCTGCCATTATCTATCTATATATCTGTTTCCATCATACATCTCTTTTGTGTTGTTCAAAAATGTATTAGCATGTTTTCAAATGGTTTCACCCTTGAATAACTGGTTACTAGTTTTGAAAAATTTACCCATGACATAGATTTTGCACAACTACGTTTTAAAGCTTGATTTATATTTCTCTAGATGATTGACAGAGTCACCACCACATAGCAGAGCCTTCATTTTTCTCGCAAAGCTAACTATTCTATATATTAGTTAACGCCTGCAAATGTCCAACAAGTATTTTGACCTGACTTCTCTTTTTTCTTGACGGCATGATGGGCTGATTGCTCCTTGTTCAGTGCATCTTCAAAACATTTATGGTTTTATTGTCCGCGTCTTCTGTCAGTCCTTGTCATCCTTCTCTTCATCATCATCTTATGAGTTATGAGAACGGATTAGGTATCAAGTCTGTGTTTGTGGAATTTAGTGGGTGAAGTTGATAGTGTTCGGTAACCTCAGCTTATTGGAGAACTTCAACCTATGGAGTGAGAAGGGAACCAGTAACAGTGTACTCAATGTCACTGTTCTTTTTCCCACTATCTAACTCTATGCGGTATGCACTTGGATTGTTTTGACAAAGAATATCTAATAACCTCCCCTTTTCAGAGGCCTGCTGAGTGCTGACAATCAAAATGGGTACTTTGCAGATACAATGATGAAATTTGCGTCTTTTGAGGCTATTGTGGAGAACCTTTACAAGTATGCCATCCCAACCCCGAAGGACCAATGCAGCAAAAGTTTGCAGCTCGGAGTCAGCTTTGCTGGTGGATATGTTGCTGGCGTGTTCTGTGCTATTGTATCACATCCTGCCGATAACCTGGTCTCATTTCTTAACAATGCCAAGGGGGCAACCGTGGGCGATGTGAGTTGAGATATCCATACTATCGTTGGTACCTATTTCTATAATCTTACTCTATACATTACTGATTTTTGTTTGCACTATTTCGATGTCACTTGCATGTTGCAGGCAGTGAAGAAGATAGGCTTATTGGGTCTGTTTACACGTGGTCTTCCTCTCCGTATAGTCATGATTGGATCCCTTACTGGAGCCCAATGGGGTATCTATGATGCATTCAAATTATTCGTTGGACTGTAAGTTTCAACTTCCTAAGTTTCATCCCAATCCCATTATCTACTTCCTAATTTGGCAGTTGCGGAGGTCATTTTTCATTCGAGTTTTTGCTTTTCCTCGTCGCAAAATGATATTGGTGCTTGTTGCTCTTGTTAGGCCAACTACTGGTGGTGCTGCTCCTCATCCTCCTCCTGCCACTCTTCCTGCAAAAATATAGAGTTGGAGTTGAAAATTGACAAATGTGAAGGCAGATCTCTGGGAAAACTTCGACAAGGTTTGCTATCTATTTTGGCAGATTAATTATATTAGGATTGGTGATGCCCCCTGGATGGAAATTTCATTTGGTGGGTTTGTATTCTTTAACGAAAGAAAAAAATGATTACTTGTTTGCATTATTTTTTTTTGGTATTTTCATTATTTAGAGGATGGTTTTGATTTCATCCTCTGCTGAAACTGGTACTTGATATATACTGTTATACTGTGTGTAACAATGTTCTAGCATATATTAGTTTTTCTTACGACTAGTGGTCCTCGTTTGAGACTGTCAAATTTTTTATCGAGAAATAGCATGATTTCATCTATGTCAAGTTTTGATCATTTGGTGATTTAGATGATGTTTTGGTGGTTTCTCAAGTAGTTGGGTGCTTGGTCTAAGTTTACGTAAGTTAAAAGTTCAACCTCCCAAACTCCTCCCCTCACTTTGTTATTTAGAGTTGATAGCGAGTCAAATGAGTCGAGTGATAAATTATTTAAGTTTGATTTGAAACCTTAACGTGGTTTAAAAGTATATTTAATCTTGGATTGTTTGCGAAATTAGTCAATTCCAAACGGGTTTTAATTGAGTTGATCACAATTCGATTTTAAGTAGAGCCTTAATAAGTTATCAAGGGATAAATATATCTCCTTGTGGGTGTCTTATATATGGCCAAGGTATTAGCAATCCATAATTTATCTGGGTGTTAATATTACTTTCTTACCCTCTTGTTGTTCATCGGTTCTCTCGTTCTCTCATCTCCTGGAATGAGATTGAGAATTATTGGGTAAGCAGTCACTCTATTTTTTTCTCTCGACATTTACTCTACTTACACTTGAAAAGTGAAAAAGTGATAAAATATTATTAAAAAATTCACTTAATACGAAAGAAATGAACTAACTTTAACTTGTTAGTATAAATTTTTAATTTTTTTGAATATATTTTTCTGATTTTGCTTATATTTTGTATATTTTTTAGAGAGAGTTACATTTAATTTAATTAAAAAGTTAAATTCAATTTAAAAAAATAATAAAACACTGAAGATGAGAAAAGAATTGTATAAGGGTAAAATGAAAAATTGTCATAATTTTTCATTATCCATTACTCATATCCACTACAAAATAAATCAATCACATACATATACTCTCTTCTATAAAAAGTAAACAAACTAAGTAAATAATAATATCCCTTTCGAAATTAATCCCCCTTTTAACCTATTTGCCTCTTATCCTCCCTCTTATCATATCTTTATATTCCCTTTAAAAATTTAACGGCAGATAATGTTCTTGCTTCTACTTGAAATGAAAAGAAAAAACAAACAGATACTTTTGACAGGCTAAAAGTTTACATTCTTGCCCCCAAAGCTGATCCAGAAAAGATTCACATGCTTATAAAAGGCCTGACAAAAGCCCATTGTGATTCCATAAAAATGGCAGGGCAAAGCCCACTGGACAAATCCATGGTAGGTTTTATAAGCCCATGCAGTTTCTAGTATGATTTGCCTAAGAACAATTCTACAAATATAAATTATTAGTGCACATTCGAACACAAATATGTCCAAAATGATCGGATATATATGGAGCTCACATGATTATGTAGGATTTCATGTATATTCGGCAGTTCCTAGACACATCTGTGTCTGAATATGTACAAATAATTTGTGTTTTTAGACTTGTTCTTCATCGATTTATGATTTGATATTAACTATGAAAATTTTATTAAGAGAGAATTTAAAAGTGAAGAAAGTTTGAAGACTATTTTCATGTAATGAAGTGTAACTTTTGTTATTATCTTTTAATTCTTTTCATATAAAAAAAAGACTTTGCGTGTAAATTACACGTGCTTAGTATATAGTGTAAAAGTACAAATATATAAATGGGCAGATATGCAACCAAAACTTGCAGAACTATAACTGTATACATACACACACAGTTCATATAGTATGCATACATTGCTGTAAAAATAAATTAACTAATTGATACTCCACATTAAAAAAGTTTAGCTAAAAGCCTAAATTAATGATCGTAATACCCTAGTCAGATTGTGATGATAATTCTGAGGCTGGACATTCGGGGGATGTCTTTACCTACGTTCCCAAACGCATAAATGAGGCTTAATTTTTGGTGTTAGTCTCACAGAGGTTCTCCTTGCTTAATCCAAGTCCTTCCTCATCTATAATTTCTCTTTAGAGGTGGATTATAATATTTGACAATTGACCCATAACTAAATAAGTTTTATACGGCCTCTTTGAATTGGCTTTATCTGTATAGTCCGTTTGGTAGCGGCTAAAATTTTGGAAGGATATGATAAAGAAGAGAGATAAGAGGTGGATATGATAGAAGGGAAGATTAAAATTTACTTGGTTTGTTTACTTTTTATAGAAGGAGAGATATAGATATGATTGAGCTTTTTTTTTTTGTAATTGATGAGAGTGGATAATATAAAATTATAATAATTTCCTATTTTGCCTTTGTACAACTCTTTTGTTGTTAGTAGTGGTTTCTTTATTTTTTTAAAACTTCAATTCAACTTTTTGAATGAATCTAGTGAAACTCCATCTACAAAGTATAAACATTATAAAAAATTAAACAAAAAAGTAAAATATATTCAAAAAATAAAAAAAACAAAATATCAAATCAAAATTGGTTAATTTTTTCATATTATAATAATTTTTTATCTTTTTTTTTACCTTTCAAGGGTATGTTTAATTTTTTATTTTAAAAACAAAACAAAACCAAACACATTCATAATTATTCACACCAAACAATAGAACTAATTATTTTTTTAATAAAGCTAAACACACAGTGTTTTATGGAGTTGTATTTTCTTCGTATTAAGCTAGCACGGATGAAGGGTGGGCGCTCTGCCGTAAAAAGCACAGTTTTGTGAAACCCCCCCTTTGTGTTTTGTGTACATAATCTATTAACAAAATTTATTTTAGAAATTCATCATTGACTTAAACGAATATTTCGAAATTAATCCCAAACTCAAAATTTTAAAATAAAACTTTGTTAACCGAATAAAATATGAACTGGTACATAGTATTGTATATCACATTATCTAACACATAATATTGTATTTCACCTATTGATCTTTTGAGGGTAAAAAAGTAATATTCACTCTCCGGATAAAATATGGCATGGTATTACCTTGGCCATGTTTAATCCACCACAAAGGGAATATAATAATTCTTTGATAAGTTATCCTGAGTCTAAAACAACAAAACAAACCTCGAATTTCTTTTAATCTGGATTATTTTATCCGGGGCATATTTAATTCGGGAGCATTGGTGGATAACAAACAAGCCGATACTATTAGAATTTAATTCAACTACTAACTCCTTATTATATTTGAATTGATGTAGAATTTTCTTATCCTTGTCTATTTAGGTCTGGTCCCGAATTATTCGAGTTTGAAACTTACTCGCTTTCTTTTAAAATCTAATCACAATTATTAACAATATTTCTCAAGTCGACAAACATAATCATTTGATTGATAACATGTTCGTGGCACAAAAACATCTGCCGAGCTAACTTCTTGCCCTTTTATTTCAAAAAAACCCTAAATTGAATTTCACCACATTCAATGTTCGTACACATAACGGATTCAACACTCTTCCCTATTTACTGACAAACAGTACTAATCGAAATCATTATCTATTGATAGTACCACAAAGTTCTCCACAAGATCCAGTAAAGTAATTTTTTTCATAGGGTAAAATGCACTGACCTCCCCTGAGGTTTCT
>JABCMJ010011145.1:0-37822 GCA_014822125.1 Arbutus unedo | reverse complement strand
CCCTTGCTCCAACCTCTCAAACTGTACTCATTGCTGTTCACGATAAGATTCAGGAAAGTATCGACTCTCGAAAAGAGTTTCAAATTCTGCCCAAGTAATGTCCTCCACATCCGGTTCATCAACCCTAGCCGCTTGCCTAGCGGCCCTTCGTGCATCTTTTCTTATTTCAAGGACAAACTTCCACCATTTATCTGCCTCCCCAACCAATTGGCAAGCCACAATGCCGACCCGAAGATCATCCTCCGCTATCCTCAATGCTGTGAATAATTTGCAAATCTCAGCAAGTCAATTTTCGGGGGTCTTGGAGCCTGATTCAATAAATTGGCCTCGGCCAACGCCCTCACAAACTCCCTTATGAATGCACCCAGAACAACCGGTGGTTCAACATTCTGTTCCACTTCGTCGTGAACTTTCTCCGCTCGCGAGATCTCTCTCTGTTGACTCATAACATCATCTAACGGTCTCTCGCGATAACAACCTCGACCTCGAGGTCCACCCAATCTCACCCAACATTTCGGAGGCATAATACTACAATGATAAATAGAACACTATCAAAGTCAAGCAACAATTACCCTCACAAGGCCAATTATCCAACAGAAATTCCTAATAAGGGTCAATCAATCACATATAAGTCAATCAAGCAACCATTGTCCTCACGAGGCCAATTATCCAACAGAAATCCCTAACAATGGTCAATCAATCTCATATAAGTCTATTTATGTAAGATGCAATGCCAACGTATGTCAAGCACACAAGCACACACAATTCATGTCTAAATGCAACGAGTTTTGAACCCAGTGAGGCAATTTTCTAACCTAAGCTTGATATCAAGTTGTCACGCCCTCAAATTCTAACGTGATAAACATATTTTAATTACAACACAAGTCACACTAATTAGCCAAAAGCCCATTGATCATAAACCAGATGTACCAAGTGCTAGCGATTTACAAAAGTTACTTCAAAATGTTACAATAAAATTATTGCATTCGAGTTAACTAGAGTTATAATACATCTTTTTCAAAATTCATAAAAAGATGTTAGATCACTCCATAGATGCGAATCATAGGATGTCATGCAAAAATATTCCAAGCACTCCATGGTAATTCCAAGCTAAGTGTCAAGGACTGCACCTGAAAAATAAATAAGGATTAAGCCAACGAGTCCAGTAGAGAAATTCTATACAAATCTTACGTGGACATGAAATATCATGACATATATGGTAAACCACAATACATTACTTCGATGAATTATTGCAAGATCTGTTAAGTTCCAACCGAATCATTTTTCCAAATTTGAACCCTCTCATCGAAAGCTCATTTCACATATTTGTTTTCATCACCATTAGGTGACACTTTCACATTCTCCTTAATGATAACTCATGCCTAGTATTCCCGTAGTATCCTAATCTCATCTCCTAGCCATCCCGTTGGGAAATCTAGTCCACAATATTCCTAGCATCCCATCAGGGAGTCTAATTCACAATATCTCTAGCATTCCCATCGGAGAATCTAGTTCACAAAACACCTAGTCTTCCATTTAGGAGTCTAGTTCACAACACTCCTAGCCTTCCTATCGAGAAGTCTAGTTCGTAACATTCCTAACCTTCCCATCGGGGAGTCTAGTTCGCAATATTCAAAGCACAACATAAACCATGGAGCACATCCACTCATTCAATATATCAACTATGACCTAGAGTCAAATGAATAAGATGCACCATTTCTACTAAATAAGTCATATCACACTCTTCTAAATGAATAACATGGGATCAAGCAACCCAAGATGATAATCTTTCAAGTTAAAAAAACCTAACACATACTCAAACATAATCAAACCCTTAATACAAAGGGTAAATGCTCAATACACCAATAACAAGTCATAATCAAGTAAGAAAAGTAAGAAAATCCCTACCTTAAGAAGAAAATTCAAGTTTTGAGCTCAAAATGGTGAAGCCCTAGCTTTAATGCTGAAATGGAGCTCAACAAGCCCTCTCCAAGCAAGAACTCTCCTCCAAGTGCTTGAAATCAGAGGAAAATGAAGAATCCTTGAAAAAAATTTGAGAGATATGGAGGCTTGATCAATTATTTTGGGGTGGAGACATGAGAAATAAGGGTTTCTTAGAGAGAGAGAAATGAAAAAAATCTGATTTGGTGGTGTAGGGGTTGTGTACAAAAAATTTTGGTTCAACACTTTAAAACTCGCGTTTATACTTACGTGACCAGTCACAGAAAGTAGGCAAGGGCTCGTGACCAGTCACGTGGAGCTACTGACCAAAATTGGAAAAAAGCTCCCACCCGCGTGACCAGTCACTAGAAAGGCACGCTCCAGTGTCGCCAGCCCACTTATCAAAATTTCACTCTCTTTTTTTTAATTTATTTTATTTATTTATTTATTTACCCTTCTTATCTTCATCAAAACTCATTCAAGTGATCATTTATCTCGTCTAACCCGTATCGACACCCATTTTATTCTCCGTAAAATATTTTTAAATATTAAAATAGGACGGGCTCTTACAATATTTTTATGTACTCTATTAAAAATTATTAAGTTTGTTAAGTAAGAAGCTAAGTTGTACTCGAATGTTTCTTTAAACTTATTACTTTAATTATAGTTACTATGATTGCGAGCTCTAATTTGTGATAGTTGTAATATTTAAATTAATAAAACAAATGCACTAGTTGGTCGGGTTTAAATATATAAAGTGAACTCGTTTATTAGTTGGATGAAAATTCAGTAGTTAGAACACAAAACAAGCGCATCGAGCTGAGCTCGATGTATGTGCATCTCTATGCCTAATCTGATTGTTTTAATTTATTTTCTTTGAACTTTTTTCTGTTAACGATGCGTCAAATTTATTTTTTTCCTATTCATCTTAACAAAAGTACTGATCATGATCAAAATATAAGTTTTTAGAATGTTTTTTATCTTATTTAAGGTACGGTTCATGCTTTTCTTATTTATAACAACAAACTAATTTATTTTTAAAAATATAACTAAATTTAGTGCGAATTCCACCTTATAATTAAATATACTCTTTCTGTGCCTAGAAAAAAGTTCCACCTTTTTCCTGCCTTACCCAGTTTAGGCAGCTCAGAACTAGTTGTTATCCAACCCAATTCCGATTAGGAAAGTAGCAACTCAAAGTGTTCTGTGTGCCGCCCCCTGAATCTTCCATAAGATATTTATATACGCAGATCGTATATGTAGCTGCTCTTATTTATATAAAATCATACGCTCTCACATGTACATTTTTCTCTCTCTCTCTCTCTCTCTCTCTCTCTCTCTCTGTGCAAGATTTCTCTATATCATGGAATTCAACCACCACCGCGTAAAGGCTAAGTACGGAGTCTGGCAGAGGGAGGAAGAACTAGTCGACCACAGGTCCGCTTCCCCTTCCTCCCCTGTTCGCGTCCTTATCGATTTCCTCCACCTCACAGCTCACGATTATTACAACAGCTCCGATGACGGCCGCCACTCCCAACTCATCGTTCGACTCCAAGGTCGGCCGATCACGTTCTCTGTCTGCATCGACGCCCACGAGTTCAAGTCCTATACGGCACCACATTGCCAACGGGGTGATCTGCTTCGGCCTCCGGGTTTGTAACTGGGTCTCGAACATGGGTACGTCGTGCCATTATTCCTCTTCGGGTCGAGATATCGTCGACTTACTAGCATCTTCGTGATGAGAGAGAGATTGTTTCAAGGGTTTCGAGGTTGTCGGTGTTGGAGAGAGAAAGGGAGAATTGTGGGATGGTGCATGCGGCGAGTAAGGAAGTGATTAGGGGGTTGAAGAGGAAGAGAGTGGAGAGTGAGGGGGAGAGTTGCAGGGTTTGTTTGGAAGATTTTGTGAAGGGGGGAGAAAGTGACGTGCATGCCTTGCTCTCACGTGTATCACGAGCTGGCGTCGCATCAAGACTTGGTTGGGGGAAGAGCCATTTTTGCCCTATTTGTCGATTCAAGATGCCTACTGCTGATAATTAGATGTTATTTAGGATTAGTTTCTTTTGATTTCTTTTAAGTATTATGTGAAAAAGAATTAGTTGAATACGTACATTGGAAGTAGCTAGTGATTGAGGCGGAAAAATTATGTAAAGTGTAGTGAAGTTGTGAAAAGAAAAAACTATTAAAAAGAAATAATTATTTTTTATTAGTTAAAAATACTTATAGTAGCACTTCATTTTTAACTAATTAGCGCAAGGAAAGACAGAAGAGATTGATTAACAAAAATACTATAAACACATCACTTTTGCACATCACTTTTACACATCACTTAAAACTACGCCGTTTTGTGTTAAGAAAAAACCATATTTATTTTTGATCCACATCGTTCAAAACATATTTGGGTTTTTTTGAACACAAAACGACGTAGTTTTAAGTGATGTGCAAAAGTAATGTATAAAAATGATGTGTGTGTAACACTCTTGATTAATTAATTCTGTCTCCCCGGGGCAAAAAAGACAACCTCCATGCCACATCACCAAAAAAATAGTAGTTTGTGAAAATCAAGTCATTTACAACCGGGTGACGGTTGTCAATGTTTTTTTATACAACCCAGACCAAATTTAGCAGTTTTCGGACTTACAATTTTGTTTTGTTTTAAAGTTTTACGTTTGAAATTTTTGAAATACTATTATATGATTAGTTCATACGAAAAAATTCATAGTGTAACTAGGTTCCGTGCTAGTGAATTTTTAAATTAATTTTAAAAATTAATTAAGCTATGCATAAATTCATCACACAGTGAATCATAAAAATAATAAAGAAGATGAGAACCTCTTATGTCTCCGTTCAATATTCGTAGTTCATAATGTCAAATTTGACTTAAAAACTAGAACACTTATATAAATCAATGTATGAGGATCTAATATTTGGCCAACAAATTCTATTCGTATTATTGGCTACACGAATGGGAGATAATTCAACTTGTTGGGATTAATTATTTCTCATAGTGGCTTGCTCGATCATCCCCAAACCAATCCAAGGGTATGTGGGGTCATAATAATTAGTTGTTACAAATTCTAAGGGATTGACCTGGTGGTCAAGAGACTTGGGACTTAAGTTGTCTCAAGTTTGAAATTCTTCAAGTGCTATCAACTTTTTTGAGGGTCAGTACATAAACGGCAAAAACTCTAGCTTTAAATTAGCCTCCGCAAATAAACAGTTGGATTGATCTTCTGAGGACTAGTCGACATTAAATTGAGAATAATCCTAAAGCTAGCCAGATACCTCAGCTATAGAAAGAATCATTAGGGGCTATAAATTTACATAATTTCCTTGTACCCAATGAATAGGTGTATATTATATTTTCACAATTGGGTAAAAACATCTTTTTCATTATATCTAATTCTCAAGTCAAAGGGAGACAAGTATTTATTACGGCCAATACACTCCTTAAATAATTTACTCTGAATGGAAAAGACTAGATGTTATGCCCTCGATTTTCAACATAATTAAACCATTATATTACATAATTAAAATCTCACAATACTCAACAATCAATCCATATATCCCAAATCCATTTCATTCATGAGGCAGCATCAAAATCAAGTTTAGAAGTATAACATCAAAATGGGCAACTCTCAGCCCATCACATATGTCAAAATGAAATATCAGAATTGAACGTTTACGTTTTCTTTCAAACATAAGAAATAAAACATAAATAAGTTACTTTACATCTTTCAAAAAATTAGTTCAAGAATGTCGGATGATTCCTATCAAAAGTCTTCAAAAAAATCATGCATCACCATATGTATGTCACACACTTCACACTAAGCGTCTAGAACTACACTTGAAAAATAATAGGATGAGCTACACAATTCAATAGGAATGTCTATGCTAACATTATATGATTATGAAATGATATGACATGTGACCTGAACAATTCATAATGGCATAAGTAAGTTACGATGCTAAATTGATGCAATAAAGTATATCAATGTTCACAAGTTCCTCTCACAATTTCATGCATGGTTCATTCTTCTTTAATCGTTAATCGTTACATCTTGATTTCATACATTTCATTCAATCTCAATTATCAACACTAGCACCTCATCACAAGATATGTCATCTTACTAGTACGATTCCCTTAGAAATTTAGGCAATTTTCATAACTAGTATCACTCCCCAAGGATGCTAGCATCGAGATAGATATCACTAGCATGTTTCTACACGAAGGCTAGACCACAATGCATCATGTCAAATACATATAAAATTGCAAGTTCACAACACATGATCGATAATTTATAACTTTCTGGAAATATGTCAATGTCAAACCAAAATATACGAGACAAGCATCTATTCTCATAAACATGATATAATGTACCAAACCATATCCCAAAATCATAACTAAACCATCCCAAAGTCAAAATCAGAATTTGTCAAAATAGGGCATGTCACTCGAGCGAAGTAATGGTCGCTTGAGCGGCCTCAAGACAGTAACAGTCATTGGACAAGTGCTGAAGCGTCTTCCAAAATACACACGTCACTCGGGCGACATGAAGGTCGCTCAAGCAACCTAAGCGATTTCTGAATTTCTGGCAGATCGCAAAGGTTGGAACAAAAACCTCAAAATACATGAATATATAGCCAAATCAAGAAAGAACTCAACCAATAACGCTCATAAACACATTGAGAAGGTTAAACACCTCAAGCTTCAGATTACAAGATTTGATGACAAATGAAAAATCCTAGCCACAAGTCCATCGAGCTTCAAATCTTCTCCTCCGAACTTTGAAAATACGATCAATCTTCATATATGGATAAAGCACAACAAGAACAATACTCTATATCTCAAAGGGATTCGAGATTGGTTAAGCAAATCAATGTCAATGGTAGAGAGAAGGTAGAGCAAAGTTAGAGAGGGAAAGGGAAAGAGAAAATAAATATCCTAATGGGGCTTTCTTGTCTCTCACTCTCCACAAGATCAAGTTTTAACCAAGTCAAGGGATCCCCAAATGGTCTAATCGCACCGCACTAAACGTGCGTATCCAAATTAAATGTCTGAGCTCGGGTCCTACAACTAGAAGTCCCAAGTCATATAAAATAAATCAAACACATATTCCACAACATATGTCGAATAATTCTTTTAAAACGCAAAACTTTTCAAATCCTTACACTAGATTAAGTTCTACAAAGAGCTATGTAATCTTATAATACAATAACAGAGTCAGCCAAATAAGCCTTCTCATGCACTTAACAGGCCTTACTCCAACGATTTTGTTTCCTTCTAAGATTTTACATCTGAAAATTTTCAAGTACTACTATATGATCAGTTCATACAAAAAAAAATTCATACTGTAATTGAGTTCCGTGCTAGTCATGAATCTTGAAATTAATTTTAAAAATTAATTAAGTTGCACGTAAACTCATCGCACTAAGTCATAAAAATAATAAACAAGATGAGAACCTCTTATTATAACAAAATACAGTCTCCATTCAATATTAATAGTTCATAATACGAAAAGTCATGTCAAATTTGATTTAAAAACTAAAACACTTATATAAATCGATGCATGAAGATCTATCTGGCCAATAGTTCTATTTGTATTATTGGCTATAAGGTATGGGTGTTAATCTAACTGGTTGGGACTAAATTATTCTCACAATAGCCTGCTCGATCATTCCCAACCCAGTCCAAAGGTATGTGGGTCATAATCATCGAAACATAATTATCTAACAGATATAAATCAGCATACATAAGCTGTGAGAATAATTTGGTCCCAACCAGTTATATATATATATATATATATATATATATATACCCACACAAACACACATACATTTAGATAGAGAGAGAGAGAGATGGCATAAAGAAACTAATAATCTAACATATATAAATGAGCATATACATGTATATATGCATACATAAGCTGTGAAACCATAATGAGGTGCATACGCAACAGCTCATCTATTGTAGAATTTGCAGTAGACTGGCATTATCAAATGAGCCCAGGAGTTCCCCCAAACACTTCAGTAGGAATATGTTACCTCTTATTTGGAAAAAAGAAATGACAAAAGAATCGCCAATGAAGTGTTTGGGGAACCTCTAGGACACACCTGATAGATTTTCACTCAAACTCCATGGTGCTATTAAGTACTAACCCTAGGTACTATTTATAGTGAGTTTGTACCTCTCATGCATTAGCCCCAACTAGAAAGGTACTGATTGTGAACCTAGTCATGAATGTGGGTTAGATCAAAGATTGTGAGTCGAATTGTGTTGAGTGGCTATCTATCTTACTTCTTATCTTTCTTTGTCCTCTCACTTCCTTTTCCTTTCACCTTCTTGACAGATAAGATACTCCATATCCCATAAGCTTTTTTCTTTGTCCTATTTTTTCTCAATAGCAAACATAGAAAAGGTTTGAGGTGTCTAATCAAATCTAAAAGCTAATAAGGGTTTTCAAGAAGCCTGTGTACCCCTCGAAACCTGTTTAATTAAGATAATGCAATTTGTAGTGAGGGATTTCTATCCTCATCCAATTCAAAATGATGGCCTTTATAAGATTTAAGCATCTGAGGAAATACATGTAATTTGATTTTCAAACTTTGAACCTGACCAGAATTGTGAGTCAAGTGAAGAGTAGAGAATAATATCTAAAGGGCGAGTGGTCCTAACCCTTTATATTTTGTTGTCTCCATCCTTCTATGACCTATCCTTTTCGAACTTTTCCATGAATTCATGTTGTGAGAATTCAACTTAGATTGTAACTATAACATATTTGCATAAAACTGAAGGAGGTAAAATTCACATAAGAATTATCGATTTTTTCTTTAAAAGAATAATTTGGTTCGGCACCAAGATGCTCCCATGGACGTGTATGTTGCCAAGCTCGAAAGCATATATAATAGCTCACTTGAGAAAAGCGATTTACTTGTTTGCCGTTCTGAAAAAAACGGTTCAAATGATTGTCGATCTAAGGAAGGTGGTTAACAATCTTGAATTATAGATGAAACATAAACCCGGATATCTCGAGATAGTTCTAATCAGATATGGACGAGGAGTCATATATAGGCTGATTCAACTTAGAACGGAAAATTTGAGATTGCGTAAAACTCTAATGTTAGAAGATAGTTTTCTAGAGAGTCCAAGTCGATTTTATCTTGTTAGTGGCTAATCGAAAGGTATTTCTACTTTGTTTCTAGTGAGGAGTTAGAAACATAAGAGAATTAGGATAGTTTAAGTCATATAATCTATAAATAAAAGTAGAGGTCAATGGTGAAAGGTACATGTTAATTCACAATTTTAGCTATCATTCAGAGAGGTTCATGTGATCATCGTTCTAATTTAATCATCGAAATGCTTTCTCACCACAAAGGCAGAGGGTTGTTTAATGATTTCTTATTTTACAGATCATCACAGATGTTAAGAAAGAGTGAGTATTATTCTTGCAGATTGCAGATTTCTTGTCTTGTCGTTCTAGAGGGGGATGCCTTCTTTTGTCATCGTGCCCTCTTCTATTCGGAGAGGATGTTCAGCACCGTCTTCAGTGTCCTCTAGTGCGGGAGGTTTTTCTGTTTTAAAAGGGTTCGATTGCCACCTTCAGTTGTGCTACCTCCTCCCTCACCAGCTAGAGGAGTTGGTCTTTCTCCTCTAGCTAAGCCTCCAGCCGCTCAAAGTAAGACCAAGTGTGGAGCTCGACAAGAAACTCAGTTGGCAGAGTTGCTGGCTCAACTCATTTAGCACTTATTACTCCTTTCCCGGTTCGGCTAGGATCTACGGGATCGTGTTTCTGATTCGCAACTTTCGTCGTGTCGCTAAAGGATGGGAAAGAGTTGAATTGATGAGGCGAGCAGCTTAAGAGACTCCCACTGTGGTCGACAAAATATGGAGCCTAGAATCTCACTTTGACACTTCTCGTTGGATCTTCAAATATTCTTCATTGTACTGCAAAACATTTCAAGCTATGTCAGTGTCGATCGAGGTTGGGTCTCCGACAAGCACTCTGATACTTAACTTCTGTAAAGACAGAAAGCAACTTAAAAGCTATGGTAGAAGTGTGTGTGTGTACCTGAGAGTAGAGTGCACATAGAGTATTTATAGAGAGAACCCCCAATAGATCGCTACGAGCATCGGCCAAAAATGTCGCACCGTGAACCGCAAACCATATCGCTTCTACCACATGCCCAACGTTCGTGCAAATTAGATGGACATGCGTGCATATCCAGTAACGGTTTGGGCCCCACGTATACCCAAGTAACTGCCCTCAACATCGGGGGTATGCCAGCTCTTGTTCATGCCGAGTGTATTACCCTCAGCAGCATGACCGAACGTTGAGGCTTGTGACTGATTTTCCTTAAGAAGCAATGCTGACCTCTGAAGAGGTTTGGCCAAATCTGGCATGCAGTGCACTTGGCATTGGCCGAGGCACGCCAACTAACTTTGTCAAATCTCTCAGCCCAACAAGAATAGATTTATCCTTAGGTCTAGTCCAACTCAAGACCAACAAATGGGCCGAGCATGCATCGCATTGTGTACCCAGCCTACCATAGGTATAAATTTAAGTTTGGTTGTCATAAATTTAATTCAATTAAATAATTAAGGTAATTCCATTTCATCGTTTAAATCAAAAAATTAGTTAAAATGACAAATTTAGGTTGATTTGACCCATTAAAGATATGTTAATTTAATTTATGAGTCAAAATCTATTGTTTGAAAAGTTTTAACGCCTAAGGTCCTTTTATAGACCGATTTACCCCTGAACGCGAAGAGATAATTTTATTTGATGACATTATTATTTCAAAAATTAACAAATAACATTGTTTGTTAATGTATCTTTTCAAAATGACAGATGATATTAACTAATAAACACTAACGGATAACTTTATCTAATAAAATTATCGTTTCAAAACTAAAAGATGAAGTTATTTTTTTAATACGCGAGTCAAATAATATTATATGTTAGTTTGATATATCTATTAGTCAAATTAGAAAACAAAAAATATGTAATTTTACCTGATAACATTATTGCTTCGAAAACTAACAGATAACGTTGACCGATAAATACTAACAGAAATAGTGATCTAGTAAAACACATAAAGTTATTTGTTAAAATATCTATTAAAAGCGACAGATAATATTAACTGATGAACCCTGATAAGTAATTTTATCTAATGAAATTATTACTTTTATATCTAACAAACAAATAACGTTATTGCGTGTTTACTAAAACTAAAAAGATATTTTTAAAACTTACGTGCTAAAAAGACTTCTGCTCATAATTTAATTTGAAATAAACCTATTGTGCTAAAAATTCATTGTTATGGACTTTTAATCGAATCTTCCTACATTAATTCAGCAATTTTATTTAGTTTCATTTTTTTTTTATAGAGTTGTCTTGAAAAATATTATTGAAGGCAACATTTCCTTTTTTATGGATTAGGATTACTATGAAAGAGCCGAAGACCATATTCCCACTTAATCAAGGAATCTTGTTCCTGATTAAATACGTCATCAATAATTATATTTTTATCTTAAATCTGTTCCAAACGCAAGAAAAGAAAAATATAAGATCACATTTTCATTCCTCCTCGAGTCTTCCAAACTCCAAACTCCGCCTTAAAATCTCACTCTTGAACCCTTTTCAACAACAACGAAAAGAACAAGTATTGGATAGACTTCATGCAAGACTACGACCACAATTGGCATAGTAAACTAGCAGCGGATGATGACAAGATATTTTCGTATTTACAAGAACTCAACCAGAGACGGAGCACCTGATGTTCAAGAAGTACAAAAATAACATCATCTAAGATTCATCAATGTAAGCACGCATTATATAATCCAAAGAGTTTTCAAATTGTCGTTTTAAGTTCCCAAATTATTCAAACAGGCCATCAAACTATCAGTCAGCAGTCCAGCTCTGTTCAACAATCTCCCGTACTCTCCTGTTGTACTCCCGCTTATTCTCGCTAAACATCCGTGCAGCTTCTGAATTGGCAGGGGAGTTTGGGTTCGGGTCACAGAGCAATGACTGCAATACAAAATGCCCCCAGTTAATAGCTGAAAATAAAGAGCAATGCATTGAAGCAGTAACATAATAGAGATGTGTTCTTCTTAGTGGCGAAGATCTCTTTTGGTGGCAACCATAGTTTGTCATTTCGTTGCGACATATAAAATTCCACCAAGTATACAAATGGAACCTAACAATAAATGTCGTCCAAGTAGGCGTTGAGTAACTTATTAACTTCAGGGTGAAATGTCCACAAGTTGGATGTTCTTCTTAGCAAGAATTATTGAAGTAGGCTAATGGCTGGGATTTGAAAAGCATTATGACATCAACACTTGGCCAACACTTAACTCAGGACCCCACAACTCATATACGGTTTGGAATGCATGACTTCGAGACTAATGACGATATTACTTGAGAACGTCTTTGAATACGCTGCTTCTACTGAGTTCATTATGCCCCTTTTCTATGTTATTAGTAAAACACTAAGTGCTCCTCGCCAAAGTGCTAAAGTCTCCATAACCAGTGGGGGGAATTTTAGCCTTCTACACGTCTCCCTTTCCTTTCCATAGCTGGTTTTCAGAGCACCCAATACGTAGTACAACTACAAATGAGTACAGGAAAAGCCATGAATTTCCAGCTGCCTTTCCATAGCTGTTCTTATTTCTCTCTCTTGTACCGTGTACAATTACTTTAGTATTTACTCGGTCACAAAGAAGTCAAACTATGTGCCACATTGACATTGATAAAAATGCCTCAGAAGGTGAAAGAATGTGTAATGGTTATACCTAGACCGATAAACTAGTATAACCAAAAAATGTGAAACTCTGCAATTCTATGAATGATCCTAACAAAAACCTTGAAATATCAAATAGAGACAAAAATCATAACCCATAAGAAGACAACCCTTTAAGACCTAAGCAAATAATTGAAGAAGGGCAACAAATCTGGGAGTGATTATATGGGCCCGGAGGATGTTGACAAGCATGGTGAAGTAGTATTTATTTGAGTGGAACTGTGATCCAAGGAGATTTCCAAAAGCAATAAAAATTGAAAAGCGGAAAAGTGGACCAGAGAAGGAGGCGGTGGCTACCAGTTCTGGAGGTTTTTCACGACAATCTTCCAGCATTAAGGGCCTCCCAACCTCAGATCAAGGGCTTGCAAAATTTCATCAACCAGAACAAAAAATTCTCTTTCAATGTGCAAGCTACAGTGGAAAAGACAGAAAAGCTCTACTAACATAAGAACTCAAAAGAAATGAGTCATAACTACCTCCTTCCAGATGAGTATTATAAACCCTACAACAGTTCCTAGGACTAAAAGAAAGTCCACCATGGGCTTAGAAGAGAAAAAGACCATGGGCTGGGAATATGAGTTTACAATCACCTAAAAGAGAAACCCGAGACTGAAAGAAAGTCCACCCTGGGCAAAAAACTGAGGATATCACCACGGAACTGAGACTTTACATGTTGAGGGTAATTGAAATCTAGTAGTTCAAACTCGAGACCCCATTTGAGAAAAATATCCATTCAGTACTACAATCCAATGCTCACTGTCTTCATTGCCAATGCAAAAATACCAAAAATGTGTTTCCTACTCCCCAGCAACTCAATCAGGGGGTAGAAACGGGAAACGAGGTGCCCAAAAGATAGCCTTAAAACAATTCATTTTGTGATTAATATTGGAATCACAGTAGACAGTCCTAAATTCAACATGCCAACAAAGTAATAAGCAGAACATAATTCCATACCTGGATGGAGGTAAGTATAGCAGCCACATCATAGATAGGACTCCACTGATTTTGTAGAATATCCAAACATATGCTTCCATCCGCATAAACTGCCACAGGTCAAGGAAAAGTGAGAAGTTAGAGAAAGTAGGGGCCAACTTCAGTATAATGTCTTGCGATCAGACACATACTACGCAGAAAATATGAATTAGCACACAAAATTGTTATTGCAAGAAGGAAGAAATTACACAGTACAGTAATGACAGAGCAGGTAAAAAAACTCAAAAAGTAATGTCCAGCAAAGATTACTGAAACTTTCTTCCCATCACCCTTAGACAAGTATGAGAACATTGGTCAGTTCTTTACGAACCCAAAGTATGTTTTCATGATATCAGAGTCCAACCAACCACACCAAACCACCACCACCACCAACCCCACCCGCCGGGGGGGGGGGGGGGGCGCATAGTAAAACAAATAAACAAACATAAACCCTGAAAACGCAGTTTCACTACCGTTCTGTGTACATACCTATGGACATCAAAGTTGACAGAATCAAGATACAGATATTTTAGAAAACTGAAATTCTTGAAGCACAATACACAATTGCAGCAAGTATAATTTCAAATTTACTTCAGGACTAGTAAATGAAAATTGAAGAAGGTATGGTTCAGGCTCCAAACTTACTATTTGGATGGAACATTCGAGAAACAAAGCGCACCGTTGGTGGCTTATTTGGATAGTCCTCTGAACATTGAAGTGTCAATTTAAACGTACCTGATGGAAGTAGAAGTATTATACAACTCACTGATACAAAAGTTAATAGTTAACGATAAAAAAGAAAACCTCACACTAGGAACAATAAGCCTCATGATAACCTGGAACCATAATATACGCAGAATTTAGTTCACCATCGGGAAAACACAAAGACATCAATCATTGGTTTTGTGAAACAAGAGATATTAAAACCAAAATAAATTAATTCCAACTAACGAAGTACATACTAAAAAAATGTCAACTTATATGTTTACTTCATTTATTAAAAATTAGTCAATCTTCAATACACTACTTAATTGACCTCCTGTAACTGGTGTTAATTTATCAGTGACAATGTTAAAATGGAATGGGGGCCAACGAAATCTTGCCAAACAGCTATTATGCCCAAAAGACTACATACTATTGTACATTAGTGCTTAACATGGTTTATAGTCAAACAGAGAGATATGAGACGCTGTAATAAGGTAGTAAATCAGCTGATTAATTTGATCCAACAAATCAGGTAAATGAGCCATTTAATCAAAGTAACAAAATGGCAGTTCAATGGTCCACTTCATTCAATCTATATAATCAATTAGGCAAAAGAACATGCCAAAAATAGTAGAAAACAAATGAGAATTTGTGTTCTGATGGATTACTTCCCAAATCTGTAAATTACGACACTGCCACCACTCTATCCTTATGAGTCACACAATTCAACAGAATATCACCACTTTCCAATAGTAACCCAGATATAAATGAAAAAAGAACGATAAATCTGTAAACATGTAAGTCAATTTATGTACTCTCAATAACACCAAAGAAGTTACCTCCATCCCACGGGGTATCATCCGGACTGCAACCCAAACATGAAAGTACATTAGAAAATATGCTCTCAGATGTAAATTCTACGCTTACACATAAAAAGGTCATCCATAAAAAATCAATATCAAGTGAAATTACGATTTCATGTCTGTGTAACAAACCCGAATATAACGGCATTCCAAAGCATTATGTTGTTGTCTTGAGGAGCACCACTGATGCCTGCAGGAGGGTCCTGTTGCAGCCTCTTGAAATCCCTCATCAACCTCTTCCTTGCAGGAGTCGACATCCTCACCGCCTATTGATTGGATGAGAAACTAAACCAAACCAAAACTAATCACCTATCACAATCTCAAGCATGCACAAAATCTGGACGAAGTGAATTAGCTAACAACTAGTTCATAAACAGAAATTCTACTATGTTTATCAATCAAATGGTCGAAAACAAGTCTTCTCCAACCTGAATGAATTTAAACACTAAAACAAAGAAGTGAACATCAATCAGCGCCACAATTTCAACGAACGACAGGAGACTTACACTTAACCACTGCTCACAAGCTCTCTCACAATCAAGCCAAAAGAAATATATTATGCCACCAGACTTGCAAATTCCTGGTATCCAAACTCATGTTGAAAGTTTAGATTATTTCTGTCCAATTAAACTATGCTCCACAGCTCATTCATTCAGGAGCAACAGTAAGTTGATAAACGAGAGAGACCCAGGGTGTAAGTCTAGAACCAAATAGTTGAAATAGTTCCGCACATCTGCATATCACTCCCAAAGAAACTCTAGATCCACCACTGGGCACCATATCTAATCGAAAATAGGTGTCAACCTACTATTCGCAGCTAAAATTAGGATTTGCACCCCATCAAACACAACTCCATCAACGTGTTTCAATGTAAAGGCAGATTGATAGGTACAAATTTAGAACATCGTCCAATTCAGCTAAGATAGACATTTACTTAATTTACAAGCAACGAGGCATTGGCAAGAGAAACAACTCTAAGACATATGTATAAAGATAACGTAGAATAGTTAAGAAAAAACTTCTCCCTCGTCTTCCTATCACTCACCAACAAACCAAGATCCCCCATTAAATACCATTTACAATCTTACATAGCTCTCAACTAGCAATTCATAGTCAGAATAAATGTTTTCACTCATCAATTACACCTCAATTATGCTTTAGGTACACAAGTAGATTCATCCAATCACAAAATTCGAAAAATCCCCCCATCTTGCTATCACTCGCCAAGAAATCATAGATCGACAACTAAGTACCATTTCCAACACAACAGAGATGGCAACTAAAAATCCATAGACAAACTAAGGATTTGCACTCATCAACTACACCTCAAAAGATCTTTACGCACAAAGGTAGATTCATCCAATCATACAATCAAAAACTACACCCCTCATCTTCCTATCAATCGCCAAGAAACCACAGATCCAACATCAAGTACCCTTTCCAAGCTAAAAAGAATAACAATTAAATTATCCGAAGTCAAAATTAGGGTTTGCAATCATCAAAAGCACGACTTAATTAAGGTCTTCAAGTGCATAGGCAGATTCATCCAATCAAACAAAAGCAAACTAAAACAATCTGAAGTCAAAATTAGGGTTTGCAATCATCAAAAGCACGACTTAATTAAGGTCTTCAAATTCATAGGCAGATTCATCCAATCAAACAAAAGCAAACTAAAACAAATCATACTGGAAAGGAGGTAGAAGTTTTACTGAAGAATTCTCTCACTCCTGAGCAAACGCGGCGAGTACAGCTTTGGTTCTTCGAGATCAGATGGAAAGAGAGACTTTGCTTGATGTTCTGTGACTCCGACAATCAAATCGACAGTTCAAATGAACAGAGCTGATATCAGGGAGAGATTCTCATAGCTATGGATCAATCAATCGGTGGGGAGAGAGAGAGAGAGAGAGAAGGATATTTGAGGTCGCGGGTCCCCAACACTTCCTGTCACCAACTAGGCTGTGTGAATTGGTTCTCTTCCATTCTATGGCTGCTTCTGCCAAGTTGCAAGTGACACGACACGACACGCCAAATACGTAAAACCTTGTATCTGTATCTATAATATTCCAATGCGAGTAATATTTATACGGAGTACAAATTTACACTCCCTGTACCCAAACAAAAATTGTCTAATCCACAAAAATATGAATTTTAAAACATGTGTTTTTATCAAAAATAGTACAAAAATTAAAAGAACTTATTGATAGCTAACTTGAAAATAAATAATTTGAATTTTTTTAATTTTTTATTTTGGTGAAGGAATAATTTTTTTAACGAAGAGTAATATGCAATATCACTTTATTATTTGTTAAAAATAATCAAATACAAGAGTAATGTTGTAAATAAATAGTTTAAATGTTAATAGCATTATAAAATTTATCAATAATAAAAGAACTTTGCATAAAATAAGACAACAAGCGAAAACAGTATATAAGTAAATAATAGTTCTTCAAGAACTATTGGTATTGATCTTCCAGACTGATCACAATTTTATTATTTTCTTTATGTCTAATTTCTTTTTCTCTTTTTTTCTTTTTCTATCTACTCTTTTTTTTTCGTGTGTTTCCTCTTCCTAACTTGATCCTTTTATAAACTAAAGATCAAGGGAACATAAAACCCTTTTACAACTTCTATTTATTAAGTCCATGGTGACTTTTGTGTCATCCACGTGTTCCATAACACTCATCCTTAGATGACAAAACACTAAGAATATACCTCGTTAAAACCTTGCAAAGGAAAATCCGATGGAAAAACTTTTGACAAAGGAAAAAGATTACAGTATTTTTATGTCCTATATAAGATGATGGAAAAGCTTTCAGATTGCCTCATTAAAATCTTGTTAAGGAAAACCCAACAGGATAAAACCTTAAATGAAGGAAAAAGAGTACAATTTATATGTTAACTTTATGTCACTTACTCTCCCTGAATGTTGCATAACAAGTTCTTTAGTTTACACATTCCAATATTATGAATCAACTTCTTGAATGTTGATGTTGGTAACGTCTTAGTGAACAAATCTGCTAAATTATCACTTGAATGTATTTGTTAAACATCAATATCTTTGCTCTTTTGTAAGTCATGTATATAAAAGAATTTTAGAGAGATATGTTTTGTTTTGTCGTCTTTGATATAACCTCTCTTAATTTGTGTTATACATGCGGTATTATCTTCATATAGTTGTTGGGCTATCTTTGATTGAAGACAATCCACTTTGTTCTCGAATATGTTAGATCATAGATCTCAATCAAACACATTCTCTGCTCACTTCATGAATTGTAAGAATTTCAGAGTGATTCGAAGAAGTAGTTGTCAATGTTAGCATGACATGGCAATTTCTCCATGAGTAAACACATATCGTGTTTGTAATTGGGTTTTATGTGAATCGAACAAATAACTAGCGTCAACATAACCAATCAATTGTGACTTTGATCCATTTAAAAAGAATAAACCCATGTCTGTCATTCCTCAAAGATATCGTAAGATATTTTTAATCTCATTCCAATGTCGTCGAGTATGAGTTGAACTGTATCTTGCCAATAATTTGACAAAAAACGTAATATCAGATCGAGTGCAATTAGTAAAGTATATAAAGGCACCTATTGTACTTAAGTATGGCACTTCAGGAACAAGAGATTCTTCACTCTCTTCTTGAGGACAGTATGAATCTTTGTTTATATCAAGTGATTTAACCACAATAGGAGTGCTTAAATGATGTGTTTTATCCATATAAAAAGGCTTCAAGACTTTTTCTGTATAGGCTGATTGATGAACTAGAATTCCAGTCGATAAATGCTTAATTTGTAGACCAACACAAAATTTGATTTTGCCAAGATCTTTCATTTCAAACTATTTCTTTAGATAATTTGCAGTTTTTATGAGTTCTTCTATAATTCCTACAAGATTCAAGTCATCGACATGCAATAATAGCAAATTTAAAGTTTAATTTCTTGATGAAAACACATCGATAAATAATATTATTTTCATATCATTTTTTAATAAATATTCACTGAAGCGGTTGTGCTACATTCGACTGGATTGTTTTAGTCCGTATAAAGACTTTTGCAACTTGAAAGAGTAAACATTTTTGGATTTTGAATTATATGCTCTAGGCATTTTGTGAACTTCTACTGAAATATTATCCTCATCTTGAATTGTGTGGGCAAGGTTCATTCCATCTAAATGAATTTTTATATCTTGGATCCATGGCAAATAGTTCTTTCTAAAAATATCTAGATTAGTAAATTCTAAATTCTTGATGTTCGGTATGTTCTCTACAATAAAAAATTTTAAATTCAATAAGTTTTGTCTGACTTGATTATTTGATTATTATTTCGTCCTTATGTGAAATTATTTTGTAATTTTTTGTCTTCCGTCAACTTTTTAAGAATTATTGATTCATCTTGACAAGAGGTTTTAGAAAAATTATAAATAATGAACCAAATTTGAAAAAAATTCAGAAAAGACAAAAATAATCTAAAAATAGGGTCTTTTGTGCTTATTCATTGTTTTTAGTAATTTTTTTTTAGCTTTTGAACCAATTTTTAGATTCGTCTCATCGAAACAGACCAATAATTCACAAAAAAATTGAGACCAAAATAATAAATACGAAAAAAATTTGAATAGAGACAAAACTTACTTATTTGTAAGCAAGTTAAGTAAAATGGACAGATACATCTATCTATTCAAATAAAATATCCTTAATATTTGACAATTATAAATGTTACAAATGAGTGTTATGGATCAAAACATAATTATCACAAAAATTAAATTGCAATTATGATGAAATCATGAGTTTAATAATAATATGAATATAAATCGATTTGCAATTATTGTAGATATGCACACTGAATTATCAATATTATAATATTCAAACTGTATGGTAATTATAACTTCCATATAAGCTGAAACGAAAATTTTATCACATAATTATGCGTAATGCATTTACACGTATATATGTATATACATATATATTTACATATTTGCCAATTATCAAAACGACTTTTCTATATTTTGCATTACTCATACATAAATTGTACAAAAATTTCAAGTAAAATTAAATAAAGATGCATAAAACTTCATAAATAAAATTATCATATATAAATATACAAATATATAATAATAATATCAACCACTAGGGCTAGTCTGGTGGTCAAATCCAATACTTTCCTTAAGTAGGTTATGAGTTCAAGCTGACCTGATGGATTCAATACTGAAGACCCATCCATTTTTGTCATATTTTTCTAAGAAATTTACTGACGTGTAACGTGCAAAAATTACTATGAATAAAAATAGTACATACATAATTTATAATTATTTCTTTGATTAAATACTTCAAGTATTTAATGATACTTTAGGTTTTTTTTATCTGATAAAATATTTCAGGTATTTATTATTTTTCTGATAGAATACTTTAGGTATTCATCATATATTTTATATGGAAAAAAATGAATAAAACACTACATATAGTACAATATTCATTTATTTTTCTTTCTTCAGTAGGGTAGAATTTCATGCTAATAACATGTTATAAAATTGATCACTAATAAAATAATTTTGCATAAAATAAGACAACAAACAAACACAATATATAAGTAAATAATAGTTCTTCAATAATAGTTGGGATTGATCTTCCGGGTTGATTATAATTTTATTACCCTTTTGTCTGTTTGATTTTTTTTTCTCTCTTTCTTTCTACTCTTTCTTTTTCTGTCTTTCCTCTTCTTAACTTGATCCTTTTATAGAAGAAAGATCAAGGGAATATAAAACACTATTACAATTTCTACCTATTACTAGTATTAAGTGCATGGTGACTTTTGTAGCATTTACATGTTTCATAACAAACAGACAATTGACTTATCGCACTTTTTTTTACAAGTGCATTTCTTTGTCTTTTGTTCATAAGTATTGTTTGGAAAAAAATTACCAGACTTCTATTTTGTTGGTGTTACATCATCATTTCATCAAAATAAAATTACACTTATTAATACTATACCATATCGGGCCAAAAATGATATCAGCAAGCCCACGTACCGTATCGACTAAAGTATCGACTGATAGCGAGTGGTCTGAACTATATTGGTACAGTGCGCTATTTTAAAAAAATTAATTGATTATTTTTTAATAATTACGCATAAATTGAGACTAAAAAAGTAATTAACCTCAAACTATTAGTGTAATTTCTCAATTTTCAGACACCTTAATAAAAGAATTTCCTAAATTTCAAGACATTTTTCATTCATAAATAGGGAAAAGGTAAAAGTTTGGTTGGTACATCCTCCGAATGGAAAATAAACTTGGCAAAAATAAAATATATGAAAAATAAATATGAAAAATACAAAGCATCTATCCCATATATTTAAGACTCAAAGACGTCTTCATCCACGACATTGTTGTCGGCTAGATATCCCGAGTTTACTCCATTGTCTTCTGTACCTGACATGAAATGTTAGGAACAAATAAATATTTACCATGAACTATGAGTCTTAATAAATTACCACACTTTCAAACCTTTTTTTTTATATATTTATAACAATATGATATGTTATAAGCAATTGATACGGAAATAGTAACACATAATTACTAGAGTAAAGTAAAGTAGAGTAAAGTATAATGACTTAAAAGTCTATGTCAAATAGTGAATCCTCAAGTGTTTTCTCTCAACTCAAATCTCAAGTATTATCTGTCTTATCAAATCTCAAGTATCATCAAATTCTCAAATGTCATCCACAAGTCCCCGACTTTTCAAATCATAAACCACCGATCATGACCATATGTCATATCATACAAAAGATTCTTAATTTATGGTTCTCTCATCTAATAACGATCATGACCATCATGCTAACAATGCTCCAGACCAATAACATTTTCGACTTTCATGTTTCCGTCCCTCACATTCTCAAGCATTATGTTTCTGAATATTATGAATCTCGAACAACGTGCTGACACTAAGATACTTTCTAAATTTATTGTCACTTTTCTACAAGTCTTGAAACATCAAAAACACAAATAAATTACCAAATAATATATAAATGAGACTAACGATAGTGAATTGGGTGGCATAAATAATAATATTTTTCTGCACTTATTAGTGGCGTGATGTGACTCAGGAGCGATCCTTGTCATATCCTCATTTGACCACGCGAATACGTCTGCGTTGTTCCTAAGGAACTAAACCAATGAACTCTTTAGAGTGGAGGGTCCTCCCCCAACCCGCACTATATTTTCATCCTTTCCCTCCTCTAATCATCCTAATTCTAGCATCTTGGTTAGTTCTTTATGTTTTTCTTCCTTCTCATCTCTCACATCTAATACATCAATCATCAACATTTCCTGGGGTCTTCTTTCTTTGGGGTGGCATAGCACTAGCCACAAATTGATCTTCTCGCTGCTCCCAGTTCCCATTTCTCGTCGAGAACTTAGGCACTATGTGATATGTATAAGTGATTGCCCTTATGCTGTTAAGGCTGATTCATCGGAAGATGACATTGTAGGCCGAGGGGCAATCCACTACCAAAAACTTAACCATTTTTGTCGCCTATTTTGGAGTCGTGTTGAGCGTCACTAGCAATTCTATCAAGTCAAGGGGTTGAACCCCCACACCAGAGAGTCTGACCAATGATGAGCACATCGGTTGCAGCCTATCGGCCTCGATTTCTGTCTTACTAAATGATGCTGAACTCTCGTTGCCAATCAATACTCTGGTCATCAAATAGTTCCCCACTACAACCGTTATGCCAAGGGGGTCATCATGAGACTCCTGACCCCATTGCGTCATCCTTTGTGAAGCTTATTAGCTGCTATTCTATCTTCCTTTCCTTTTGCGATCTGCCCGCCTTCCTTACCTCTGCCTTTCCTTCTGTTATTCTCCTTGAATAAGCCCTATTAGTCGAGATGGTTTCGCCTCATTTGGTAAACCCTCTTGAGATCATCCTTATTTCACCTATCGATCGGATGGTCTCCAATTCTCTCTCTTGTGGGTGCTCTTTCTGGTGCTCTACTCTACATGTCTACCTTTCACAACTAGATAATGCTCACCCCGATTCTAATGTCCTACCACGAACCAGTTCAGCCTCCCTTTCTGAGCTAATTTGATTCTAAGTAGTATTAGGTTTGGCCTTAATCTACCATTTTAGATCAAAACAATTAGCTGTATTGTTGCCATGATCATGATAAAACTAGCAGTACTTTCTCTCGTCCCTTCTCGCCAGCTTTGACTTGTGCTTTTTTAGTCGGTGCACCTCCGAATCGATGGATATTTGCATCAAGACCTGCTCCACCAGAACAATAAAAAAAGTGAATCTCTCAAACCTCTCTCGGATTCTCTTTTTCTCGTCCTGACCACTCTTAGAGCTTCCCTTCTGTCATTTAGTCTAGCGGTCTCGGGTTAGGGCTTCCTTCTACTGACCTCATAGACATTGCCACGACATGCAGTCATAGCATTCTCCACATTCATGTGTTGCTGAGCTCTCACCATTAGCTCAGCCATAGACGTTAGCTGTCTTTTTGATAGGCAGTAAAATAACTGGGTCGATTGAAAGCCTTCCATGAAGCCATGAGCATGATCTTGTCATCCACATCATCCACATAGAGGGCCTCATTGTTGAAACACTTGAGATAGTCCCGTAACGAGTCATTCTTAAGTTGCTTAATGTTCATCAGATAAATGGTTGGATGGCAAGGTGACGTTCACTATAAAAGTGGTTGACGAATTGCTGACTCAGTTGTTTATAGTTGTCGATCAATCAAGTCTTAAGTTTTATGAACCGAGCCCTAGTTGGGCCTCTCAATGTGGTGGGGAAGGCCCGACATATCACCTCGTCTGGGACTGCATGCAAGGTCATAAAGGCCTTGTAAGTCTTCAAATGGTTCAGAAGGTACACAGAGCCATCGAATAGATCCATTTGAGGGGTTTTGAACTTTGGGGGAGAGTAGCCTAGCCATCACCGCCTCCATGAATAGTAAGTTCCTTTTTGGCATTTGTCCCTCACCGCATTTTGTCCTTTCTTTTCTATCTACTTCGTGACACCCTCTAGCTTCTCTCTAAGTTCCATAATCTACGCCCCTTGTGTCGCGAAGTCTTCAGTTAGGGCCACCCTGCTTGGCCTTGGGAGGACATCTTCCCTTTCCCCATCGGGATGGTTGTCAACTTCCTCTTCTACCTAACTCCCACGACACCCCTCGCCCTCCTCCTACCCCCAGACTCCTCCCAGGGTCCTCTTTTAGTGGATCCACTGGTAGTGGGAAAACCCTCATGCACTTTGTTCCACCAAAGTCACCACCAATTGAGTGAGATTCTGCACTTATAGCAAATTATTTCCTTGGAGACATTAGTGTCATGCCACCCTTCTCCATTGTGGGAGGCGTTGCCCTCATGCCTTCTTCCTCCTAGTATAGACCTAGTAGTCACCATATGTTCCAGTAGATTAGTTGAATCTGATTAAGCAAGAAAATCTTCTCCATAGAAGGTGCCAAAGTGATGATGTCGAAAATGTAACCCGTTATGAGCTACTGCTTTTGGCTCCTACACTCAAATCCAGTGGCTGGGGGTGGTTTTTTGACCAAGCACTCTCTGACAATCAAGTGAGAATGCGTAGAGGTAGGATAATAGAACGTATATTGATGGTAGAGATGCAAGCATATCTGGTCTCATGGCCAGAGGTAGCCTTTAATGTCTTGAAGAAGTGATCAATCTGGGTTGGACGTTTCGCCACTAATGGTGCCTCATTTCAACTTGGGAAGATTGCCACACTAATTTTGGGCATGATCTCCGAAATGCTAAGTAGTTAGTGACCCGATACCTGTGATTGCCTGAGCAATCAAGGGTGTCCGTTCTCTCTGGGGGACATGGGTGTATCATCTGTGTCTGAGCGGATATTGGCCGACCAGAACAGAGGCTTGCCAATCAATAACACGCACAAAAGACTGGGTAATTTTCCCTCAACTCGACAGGCTCTAGTTAATCTAGAGAGTGTATTAGCCGCTAGTCGGTCTACAGCCCAAATCGGGCTCATGAATAATCAAGTGCTCATATAAAATTACAAAACTATAATACGTTAGTATTTCACAATAAATTTCATCTTTAGTTAAATTCTTGGACCATATTCTTTTATTTTACGTCAACTAAAATAATTAAGTATATGAGAGCAATTCAATTATACATAATTATTTTTTAATTAAGTATTTGAGAGTAGTCTATACAAAATTATTTTTTATTTTTAAAGGTGGAACGAATTGGCATTAGTATGTTTTTTAAACAAGTTTGTTGTCTTTTATATGTTTTCTCTCCATTCAATTTGAATTAAAAAATAGAACATTTCAATGACAACAAAAAATTTGATATTTGTTGGCAAATAACCTAACTAAGAAAGAGATATAATTCTCTAATATGTTACTAAAGGAATATATGTTGAAGTACTGTTGTATTTGTTGTGATAAATAAATTTGTTTCATGCATAATACACTATTCATATTAATTTGGATTTAATTCGAGGGATAAAGTTTTCTAAAATTGATGAATCAAGGAGTCAATTGCTCTTTCTAACATTACAATCTCCCTATCGAAAGAAATCTAAATAGGTATAGTTTTGGTTTTTGAATATCAATTCTGTCTGTGTTGATGATCAAAACTATTTCTTTAAAAATCATCAAGAAGTATAAGAGTAAGTTTAAATTAAATTATTTTTATTAAATAAAGTAAGTATTATTTAATATTTTTTATTTTGTATAATCTCTCATTAAAATCTTTGAATTTTCTTATTCGTATTGACATAAGTAATCGAAAAAGTACAAAAATATGGATCAAGATTAAAAAATATTTCAGATAAAATGACACTAAATACGATAAAAATTACCTTTTCAATTTTTTAAAAAAATTCTTAATCATAGTTTTTAAAATTTTAAGTTATTTCCGTCAAGATAAATAATTTATATATAAAATATGGATTTAAATTTAATAAAACTCTAGAAAATTAATAAAAAAAATACAGTCATATGCCAGGAAATATATTGATGGGCATCATTAACTAAATTTTGACATAATTGTACTTGTCGACAAATTTTACAAAATAAACATTTGGATTGAGCCCGGGATGTGGCCCGAAAGACCGAACTTCAACCGACCTTATGGAGCCCATTGTAAACCAGCACGCGTAGGAGCGAAAAGACGAGCCCCGCTTGTCTCTTTGGTATCCACACGCATGCGAAACAGAGTTGAAATCAGCGATTCTTTTCCTTCGTTTCTTTCATTACCAGACATTCTCTCTCTCTCCTCTCTCTCTCTCTCTATGTGAGAATTCGTAGAGAAATGTCGTCGATTTGGTCCTCCGTTCGAGTTTTCGTGCCTCAATGGAGGCACAATAGAAGCTTCGGTTTATGGGTTTTGCCTCATTGGAAGAGAAATAGTATTAGCTTCGTTCCTTCCCCTCTCTCTTCCTCCTTTACCGACGATTCAGTTCCGCTGCCGCTCAACAAAACCCAGGTCTCCTCACTCTATGTACACATTATCTTTTTCACATATTTGTATGGATTTATATAACTCGTGTATGAGCTAGTTAAGTTTCTATTTTCTTATTTATATAGATTGTGCATTTTCTTTTCATTCGAGTCGAAATGATACCATTCCATGTTTGTTACTATTGACAGGTGGGTTATGATCCCTCGGAAGACCTCTTCGGACTTGCAGTTGATCTCCAGCCTAGGTTTAACCTCTTTCCCTCTGTTATATGCAGCTATATTTATCTATTGTTGGCTTAAAGAGATGATGTGTTATTCTGCATGAATTACTAATTTGGCGTTGAACCCGCCACTTGATTCTTATAGTTAACAATACTATTAAAGTGTCCCCTCTCAACAGCTTAAGATATTGATGAACATGGAGTCACTGTGATGAACTTGCTGCTATTGGTAAGATAGTATCAGACCATAACAAGGTCTCCCAACTTCATTGTATTCTTGGTCCTATATTGATATCATAACTCGTCCTATGGTATAGCCACTTTATGGTTTAGTGAGATTGTACCGTTGTTACCATTATATGAGCTTCATAACAAAAGTACACTCAAATACGGATGTCTCTCAGAGCATGGCTTCTGTTGGGCAAAGGACACATGGAATTCAAAATTTCAGCAAATAGTGCGGCAATGACAGTGGTAGCTTTAACCAATCTGATATGTGCATAGTACACCATTATCTTCATGGGTAGTTTAGTTGTTCCTAGTCAGTAGGTCCATTATCTTCATGGCCTCATGGGTAATTTACTTGTTTCTAGTTTGTAGTTTACATGTTCCTAGTTTTTAGGCACGTTTCCCTTAATGGCATGCATGGAGGTTTTTTGTAATCCTATTTATTTTGGTTAGAATCTGAATAAGAGGGACATCAAATATTATCTACCTATCTTTTCCGACCTCTCTCTCTCCCTCTCTCTCTCTCTCTCTCTTTCTCTCTCTCATTTGGGTTCAAATCATATCACAATCCTATTCTTCTTAAGGAAAAGGGTTTGCTCTATCTAGACTCATTATCGTAATAGGAATTCGGGCACCGACAGAGGAAGGTCTTGCAATTGAAATAAGAGGTGTACTGTCCCTACACCTTAAGGTCCGCGAAGAACATCGTTATGCTCTAGTACCATAAAGAATATCAAATGAAGGATGGTTGAAGGCTTTATAAGCAAATAATTTAAAGTTCAACTTGAATAAATGGCCCAAGTCACTGTTAGTATGTGTACAATGAAGAACCCGACAAGGACAAAAGAAGCAATATTTGAAGAATTAATTAAAATCTCTACAAATCTTGAAAAGCTAAAATCTTCATCAATTGTTGGTGGCTCTTTTGACTCTGTAGGTGGCATCCCCGCTTAGTTTCGGCTCTCAGTTTCGGTTTTATGACACTCTCTGATAGTCTTCATCATATATTCTCAATGACCCCATCATGCAGGGCTAGCCTCTCCTTCATAAGCGGGCCTCAAAAGTGCAAGTACTTTAATGATTAGGTTTAATCTTCAATTTGTTTGGTTAGGATTTTTTTTGTTTGAGAGAGTAGAATGTAGAATATTATAGTTGTAACCTTTTTTTACTCTTATTTGGCATTCGGGAATATAAAATTTTCGTGGAGAGGGCGGGGACCATGATGCTTAGTTTGACGATGTGATTCAAACTTGAAAAACTAATTATCAATCACTTTGCTTTTCCACTGTATTCCAAACATGGAAACCATGGGACCGAGAATCACATTCCCTTTTCCTCAAAGACTCCGGCCATCCAAACTGAGCCTTTGATTGAAAGTTGGCAGCTTTTTGTTTTATTTCCTTCAGTTTCGGAAAAAACAAAGCCTGTTGTTGGTGTATAGTAATTGATTCTTCTCTTTCTGCGTCGACATGGTAATTAAGTAGCGATGTCAGGTAGTTACCAGTAGTAGATGGCTGCCCATACTCCACTGATTGTCATATGCTCAACAGGGTTGAATTTTTAGTATCTTCTTGATTTCAGGAATCTTACTGCTGATGCACCAAAACCGAGATCCTGGTTTGGTCCAAATGGCCAGTACATCAAAGAGTTACCTTGTCCAAGTTGCAGGGGAAGGGGCTATACTCAATGTGCAGAATGCGGAATAGAGAGACCTAGATTGGATTGTTCGCAATGTAATGGAAAGGTAAATTTTGTTGCACATCTCATAATTTGAATTGGATACAAGCGTTACTAGTTTGATGCACATTGGATTTTGTGGGTACTTTTTCTGATCTTTGCATATAGTAATGTTGGTAATATTGTAGTTTTATTAAGATGTCATTGGTTGTTTATATGCTTTTCATTTGTTTGAAACTGCACTTAGTTATGGTTCTCCAATTCTGACAGGGTATAAAGACTTGTCATAGGTGCTTGGGAGATTGTGTCGTATGGGAAGAGTCAATTGATGAACAGCCATGGGAGACAGCCCGTTCTGTGTACTTCTTCTTTGTTGTTTCTTGCTATTCACGTTATTGCAATATTCAATCAACTTACAGAGTAGAAAAGCTGGTTTATATAGGTTTTATCATGCTACATGGATACTGAGTGGTTTTCTTCTTAATTATAAAAGTTGCAACGGTCTTGCTGATAATAATGAACCAGCTCGTGTTCTCAGATTGTTTGTCACAATTGCTTAATAACGATATTGACAAGAAACCCTTTAGTACACATGCTCTCTTCATTTAGTAGGGGATACCATAGGTCTTAGAGCATCCTGATGGTATTTATGGTTCTGCATCCGTTTTTTGTCTTGACCTTGCCATTTTCTTGTAGCGTTTGTCGATAAAAAGTTCATTCTAACGTGTATTCCTTCTCAGCTCTCCCTTTAAAGTAAAGGAAGATGAAGATGTTGATAATTTAGACCTAAAGTTGGATGTGAAGAAGAAAACTAAGCGTGTATACCAGTCCCCACGCCCTGAAGTTGGTTTAAAAATCAGCAGATCTTTGAAGGTTAGTTTTCTGGTCCATTTTGTTTGCATTAGTACGTGAATATGTTGCTGTTGGACGATTTATTTGCCTATGTTTATTTTCATTTGCCCGCTATAGTCTTCACAGTTACTATAGTTTGTTCTGTTGTACTGTCATTTTCATGGATAGACACACTGATTAGGTCATGGATCTAAGCTTCCTTGTTTAGTTGGATGGTTGCAGAGCCTCAATGCTAAAACTGGACTGTTCACCAAGAGAATGAAGATCATCCATCGTGATCCTGTGCTTCATGCTCAAAGAGTGGCTGCCATTAAGGTCTGGAATTAGGTATCAACATTTTTACATCTGATTCTATACATTAAAAATTTAGCATCTGTAAAACCAGGAAAATCCCTTCAACCCCCCCCCCCCCCCGCGCCTCTTTCTTCCTCCCTTCCTTTTTCCCTCCCCCCCTCCATTAAGTGCAACAATTTATTTCTCTTTATTACTATTCAAACTATCTTTCCACTCATTTCCTGATTAATATAGTTTGGTTCTTTCCATCAGAAATAAAATTAAAAAAATGGATAAAGAGTTTTCGTGCTCCCATGTATAGTATGGGTACGACACTTGTTAAAAATTAAGCATCTATACTGATTGTTATGCTACAATAATGGCTTATGCATATTTTTGTACTTTTAAGGACTGATTTTACAGGAAGATGCGAATACCAAAAGTAGTGCTTCAAACTACGTTACTTTTGTTTTGGTCTGATTTTGATTTTCTACCAAGTGCTGTGAAAATTCCCGATCTTGTATTTTCTATTTATATCAAATTTGTTAAAATCAACAGCTTGCATTTGATGACTGCACATGGACACCTCTTTGGTTAAATGGTTGGTTATTTGTGGGCAATACAGGCATACACAGAATAATTTGGAGAAACATAAATCAATTCCCCTACTTCATAATTGCTTTGTAAAGAAGTCTCAGATTTGACGTGGCATTAATGCAGAAAGCTAAAGGGACCGAGGAGGCAAGGAAGCAAGCATCTGAAAATATGAAAGCTTTCTTTCATGATCCGGAAAACCGTCGCAGGAGAAGTGTTGCCATGAAAGGTCTGTTCAAGTACTTCCACTAGTGTAGGACTTGGTGATGTCTCTTAATGGTATGCGCATATACCTTCTCTTTTGTGAGCGTATTTTTGTATGAATGGGCTGTCTTGCTAGAATTCTGTATCATGCTGGGAATCACCATTGCTCTTTGCACCGTTTGATGTTGGTAGGGGTTTATACTCAGTTTAGCACTTTGCTAACACTACTGGGATATTTTCAACTTATCACTGAGCCCTTCTTCTCCCATTATGATATTCATTTTGCTTCAGTGATGATCCGTTTTTTCACAGTAACGAATGTGTATGGAACTTGTGGAACTAGAAAGTAAGAAAAGATAAGAGATTAAGGGAAAAGAAGTGAGAAGTTCCAAGGACAGCATAATCATTTTACTTGGATTTGCAGAAAAGAAAAAAAGAAAGGTAGAGGGGCCATAACTTTCCTTGTTTGGTAATAAGAAACGAGAAAAGAAAAGAGAATAGACTACCATAACTTTCCTTGTTTGGTAATAAGAAACGAGAAAAGAAAAGAGAATAGACTAACACTAGGAAACAGGGAAAGTAAAAAGGGACGAAAGTGGAGAAGGAAAATAAACTTAAAATGAACTTCGGCTTTGCTTTTTCTTCCAAAAAAAAAAAAATCGTATTCTATTTCTCTTTGTTTCCTGAAGTTCTAAACACACTTTATCGAGATTGCTCTCTGCGTCTACTAGCAATAAAAAGATGCTGCTAATTTTACTGGCATGTAAATCTCATAGTTGGGATAGTGTTGGATTGTAATAAAATCTCACTAATTCAACATGATTTAGAAGATGATTGGAACTCTATCCATGATTTGAAGGCTGCCAAACTTTTGATAGAGATAGTTGACTTCTGGATCAACAGCAGAAAACAATTTGGAAAAGAACCCTATGTATGACTTCCGCAGCATGTCTTGTACCATCTAAACTGTTCTTAATGCTGTGCTGATTACCCCAAGATGATCCTTTGATGCAGTTAGCACGTTAACCTTTTTTCCCTGTTACAGTACAAGATTTGGTCAAACTTGAAATCCATTACTTTTATGCAGGAATCAAATTTTATTGTAGAAACTGTGGACGTGAAGGGCATAGGAGCCACTACTGCCCTGAACTTCAGGACACAATAGACAAACGGTTCACCTGCCAGTTATGCGGTGGAAAGGGACATAACAGAAGAACATGTAGTAAGTCAAAGTCCGCTGAATCAAAAACCAAAGTTCCCAGGAATATTTTTTGCAGGATATGTAGCCAAAGCGGGCATAATTGCAGGACATGCCCGAAATCCACCGGAGGAAAATCAAATGTTGCTAACACAATGAAAGCTAGTGATTCTCCTAAAGTTCGGATTTACACTTGCCGGATGTGCCTAGGAAAAGGGCACAACATGAGGACATGCCCTAGTAGAAACAACCCATTGATTGTTGAATCTGAAACTTAGTCCTCACTGAGTGCTTGGTTTCTTCTTTGTTAAGTCACAGCAATCCCAATTGTGGCATCGACCAGTTGACATAAACAAGTTTGACAATCAAAGACAAGAACGCAACCTATAGGCAAACATGTACTGATGCAAATGACCTGGTAGGTGTGACTGTAATTGTTTGGAATTTATTGTAGTTGGTTGTATGCCTAGGGGTATATATTGCATCTCGAAAAGAAGCAGATTTCCGTAATTCATAGTCTTTGAGAGAGTTGGTACCCTCCAGTTTGAACTGCCCAAAAACAGTAGTATCTGATTAATCTTGGCTTTTTTGAAAATCATTGAATGGCGTAGCCAGTGTTTCTGCTTTGTATGTACCAGTAATTATTACGTACTCACCCGTTTTTAAGATTTCTTTCTCTCAAACAATACTTCTACTGCGACGTCCTTTAACTTCAATTGACAAAATAAATATCCCAAGTCCTATGTTTTCCTTCTTTTACCTTTTTTAATTTACTACAAGCATGCAGAAGTGCATATTAATTCGTTATCGAATTACGATCTAACATCAAATGTGAAAATTATATTAAACAAAAATTTAAATGTGAAGGAATTTGGAAGTTCTTGAAAATAAATAAAAGGGGAATAGAAATATTAGCATTGATGTAGATTTTTGTTTGATTTTTAATTTTTATAGCAAAAGAGAGCATGTCATATATCATGGCCAACCGTGATTAGATTTTTGTTTTTTTGTCTTTATTCAATTTTTATTTTATATTTGTTAGTTTCACATTAATTTTTGTGTGGATTATTAGTTCGTTTTGATGAAAGAAATTTAAAAAATATAAAATTATGTTTAAAAATTAAAAAATCACTAAAAAAGAAAAATAAGTCAAAATAAATTTTCTTTTGATTTATTTTTTGTCTTTTTTAAATTTTTGTAATTTTGTAACATAATTTTTTATTTTTTTAAAATTTTTTGTCGCGACAAATTTTTTAAAAAATTAATGAAAAATAAAAAATTATAAAAAATTCAAAGAAAAAAATAATAATCCAGTGATTAAAACAGTTCTAATAGAATGATGCATCACCAATCTTGGATATTAGTGAGGTTTGCAGAAATCATTATTATAATCTTGGATATGAGTGTAATAAATAATTGCAATTGAAAGGGTCAAAGTAAATGATTGTCGTAGCATTGCTCAATAAATATCCATTCTTATCATTTTGTGATTAATATTTGTGCCTAGATATTCAACTTTTATGTATCTATTAAAAAGTCATTGCCAAAAGTAACCTTAACATTCAAAGATTGGCTATGGAATTATTTGTATTAAATGAGAACTTAAATCGTATCTAATGGAAAGAATTCGTGTTTGTAATTCATAAAAACAACTTTTGCATATTTAAAATTATTTTGAGTATTTATATTAATTCGCATATCTTAATTTTATTTATATATATATAGATAGAGGAAAGCTTCATGGACCAACACTTTTTTAGACTAATATTAAATTAACATCTAAATTTTTCATTCCTGATTAAATTTTAATGATCCGAACCATTCAATGTGTTTAAAACATGTTTTTAAGGCTACCTCCAAGAAATCAGCTCAAAATATTACCAGAGATGGTTTGATCTAAGCAGTGGTTCATACAATAGTTCCTGTTAGCATTTTGAACCACTACTTAGATGAAGACTTTTCTGACAATATTTTAAGCTGATTTCTCGCGGATACCCTTAAAAACATGTTTTAAATACATTGAACGGTTCGGATCATTAAAATTTAATTAGGAATGAAGAATTTAAATGTTGGTCAAAAAAAGTATGAATCTATAGAATCATTCCCATATATATATGTGTGTGTATTCTCATTTATACGTACACAACACACATACACTATACATACATATATGTCATACATATACATGTGTATAGATATATCCTTACACACCACCACCACCACCACCACCATTGAGTCTCCCACATAGAATGTCATCTGCCCCTCCATCATTAATCCACTACCAGATCAAAACCACCCATTTTTTCTCCACCATCCCACGGCAAAATCCCCACCATCCGTGCACAATACTTTTTCTCTCTCCTCCCACTCTTTCTCCTACCTCCATCACCTTTAGTTCTTACCTCTTCCATCACTCCCTCACCTAGCTCCAGAGAGAGAAACTCAATTTCAAGTTTTATTCATTCCAATTCAAGCTTCAAAAACTCAATTAAGGTAAACCATTTCTTCCCAACACTTAATTTGTATTTATGATGATTTCACGCGCTTCACAAAAGCTCCAATGGAGGAAAGCCAGAATTTCAGTGGTAGAAGATGATATTTCTATCGGTTGAAAACCATTTTTCTATTGGCTCAAAAGCCTACTGTCTCATTTTTAAAAATATATACTTTTACGGGTAGAAACTTGACTTCTACTGGTACAAAATTTTATTTTATTTTTTTTGAAATTTTGACTTCAATTGGTAGAAATATACCTTCTACTAGTAAAAATGCTATTGTTCAAATTGTTGATTTCGCTTTTTAGCTGGTAGACCTACCCTTTGTACTGGCTCAAAAGCTTTCTGTTTCACATTTATTACCTAGAACTTGAAATCCATTTCATTTTGTTCATATATTGTGATCAAATAACAAATGTACTCATGCTAGAATTCTCCCTAAACATTGTTGAACGTAACATTTTATTTCATGATATCAAACCTCATTCAAAACCTATGACGAATCACAAAACACCACATGCCACATCAATGTTTACATGTATGCCGTTACAATATGGTTATCCGATTAACGGTTGAGCAATTGGATTTATGGATGTTGGATTTAACTTGGACTTAGGGTTCCATGAACACATTCGAACATTGATGCATGAGAACGTAGTCTTAGGAACTTGAACATTGTGGTTGATCCTCTGATATTATGGCTTGTATTTAGGATGTATTGAGCCATGATATGACTTGAGCCGACCTAATGTCTTAAGCCTTAAGATGCTTTGAGTCGAACTGCATCTTAAGACAAGTTGTGTCTTGAGTCGAGTTATGTCTTGGGCCGAGTTATGTTATTGAGTCATATCTTGTCCACTTTCATATAGTCTAGTTTAGTTGTGGTAGAAGTGGAGTTTAGGATATATTTTAGTGTTCGAACACAACAAATGGGAAACATAAAGTTCAAGAAAAATAATTATGAACATTGGCGAACGGGAACCAACGATTTAAAACGACTGTGATCTAGAATACTAGTCAAGAGAATAGGAATGGGGATCATAACGGATGGGCACATAAAAAATATGAGAAGTAATGATAGAACTATCATAACATGGCAATTAACATGTCTATTGAGCAAATGTTGTCGGCGCCATCGGTCGTGGCTATGATAGGCTCTAATATGCTTAATAATTCAATGACGTGATAATTAGCACACTCAGTTAATGTTCTATGACGTGGTAATTAACATGGTTAGACTGATTTGATTTGGATGATATGATTTGTTGGATAACCCATGGAGATTTATAATTGGACTCATACTAGTATGTTGACAATAGTTTTGACATTGTTTAAATTCTCACACTTATGTGTTATTATTTTCTGTATGAATGTGCATCATCTATTGTTGTCATATACATAATATGGTATATAAATGTAAGATTATTTACCAAGTCTTATCGCTCATGGTGCTACATTCTATTCCTGACCTTTTATGTCAGGTACCGAAGGCAAGAGTAAATACTCGGTGTACCCGGCCGACAACACAATAGAAGAAGACTTTAGTAAGTCGTGGTTCACCTAGTATAGTGTAGTGCTTTGCAATATTTTAATAAAAAATTTATGAAATTTTTTTATTTTGAAAGCGCCTTATTTTTGTATTTTAATATTTTGTAACACAAACTTGTATTTTTCTTTTCAAATATGAAATGAAAAATATTTTGGAGTTTAGGAATTTTTTATTTAACATCTCCAAAATTCGGAGCGCTACACTAATAGTAATTTCTCTCTCATAATCTAATTATATGATGTAGCTTATTATGCCCCCTTTCATTTCATATTGAAGTGTTCTTGATAAAATGAGAAAGTCATAAGAAATGAATGCTTATAGTCAGTATTCTTAGAATTTTAATTGACTAGTTGCTATTTTCTTTTTAAATATACTATAACTAAAGACCCATTTCAAATTAAAATATGTTTGGAAAAATAATATTAATTTGTTGTGTGCAAGAATTAAATAAACAATATGAAAAAATCAACAAAATGAACAATGCAGTAAATCTTATAGTCGGACGGTAGACAAACTTTAGAAATGAAGAACAAATTTCAAAACCTATGAAGAACGAATCAGACTTGTGTTGGACACAATCTCCTTAAGACAAATTTTATCCTTGCTACGATGGTACAAGTTTAATGACATTTGTCTCCCAGAATGCAATGATTACGCCTGGTAGAATCATCATTGTCTGGCAAGCCAAATTTGTGTACTGCATTCTCTCTCGAAGAATAGAATAAGTATATAGCAATATACAAATATAATGCAAAAGTAGGAGGTTGAATAGTTGGACGGTAAAATGAAGTGGAAAGGCCTAAGTTTATAGGCACCGAAGTGGTGCAAACTTGCCCAAATGTTGCACTATTTCAGGTTGAAGAGTCACCTATTCGATGTGTTGCATCGGTTCAGTTGACTTGCATTGGTTCAGTTAAGGAAAGGCACTGATTCGCCCATGGAAGGCATTGGTTTAATCCAAACGGTCAGTAATTGTTGGCGGTTACAATTGCCAAAATACCAACTGCTGTAAAAGGGTCAGAACTGACTTTGAATGGATCGAAAATGGCTTCGAACTAGTTTAGACAAGTCCAAAACGGATTCGAGTAGATCAACAACTGCTTCAAATGGGGTCAAAGAGAGTTAAAAAGATTGGAATCGCTTCGAAACAAGTTCTAAAATATTTAAGAAGGAAATAAAATTTTCATATAAAGAATATTCAAACCATCTAGATGACCCCGATGGATGGATAACAGTGCACACATGTGTTGTAATACCTATTTTTTTTAATTTAAATTTAATATTAAAAAATGTTTTCTTTTATTTAAATAGTTAACATTGACTTGGACTATTTACATGTGGTTATCAAACGACGGTTGATGATCGCGAGGGTGCACAAACTAAGATGAGACGAGAAGGATAGGATAATCATTCCATTTCCCTTATTTATTTATTTTTTTGACGTTTTTTTTTTTTTTTGTCTTCGGCAGATGAATGGACAATCAGTTTTTTTTTTTTGTCATAAAGGGGATTATGTCTAATTAACAACCAAAGGGGGGTTATATCTCTTTGGTTTTCACCACTTCATTTTCTTTCACGTAATACAGAAAGTTTGAGAAATAGAGAGAGTGAGATTGTAAAGGGAGTAGGAGGTCTGCCATATTGAAGCTCTACCATTTTGTTTCGTTCTTCGATTAATCGCATATTCAAGGTAAGGATGATTACCTTCCAATCCTTAGGTGATGTGTTTTTATTTTTTTTTTATTGCTGCAATTTTAGTTCAAATCGCATATTATTTGTGAAGCTAGGGAGAATTACACTGT
>JABCMJ010011140.1:0-62603 GCA_014822125.1 Arbutus unedo | reverse complement strand
TCTCGTCTTTGTCCACGACAGGAGCATCCTTAACCAAGAACTTTGCAAGGTTCAGAGTGGTGAGATAAAACATCTTTTGCTGCCACCTCTTGAAGTCAATATCGGTGAACTTTTCTGGTTTGTCAACATGGGCGAATGGAACATTCGGAGAGCAACATTAACACAGTTTCCATTTCCATTGCCACTTGTTTGGCCATTGCCTGACCCAGTAACATTGGTTTGGGCATTGTTTGAACCAGAAAAATTGGCTTGCACCTTGCCAGTCGACATTTTTTGCTAAAAATTAAGATCAAAATTTCATGAGTGAACGGATCTTAAATAAGATGACAGAACATAATATAATTCACAATAATTAAAAATTATGACTGAGTTATGTTCAACAAGTGCCACGCAACAGCGTACCTGTGGGGGTCCCAGGGGGCAACCTAGTGGGGGTTCTAGGGGGCTGAGCCCCCTGGCGGGAGTCTGAGAGCAGTGCTCTCAGCGATGTTCGACCTATCCCCGACAGGGGGTTAGGGGCAGCGCCCCCAAAAGGTAAACGGTATACAAAGTCCGTTACCATAGGGTGATTTAGCGATCCGTTTACCGAACTAATCCGATCTATCTGAGTATTGGCAATATATCCATCAACTGCATGGTACTAAGGCTGAGTACAGAAGCCGACCACTGGCTGTGTACTTTAGGCCGAGCATACCAAAGGCTACCGAGTACTTCTGATTGAACTGACCAGCTGACTAAGGGACTGGTCCGTGCCGACCACTGATAGTCTTGGCCGAGCAGTGTCTAGGCTGAAGCCAAGTAGACTGCTCTAGAGGCCGAATGATTAGATCTGACCATGCATGGTTTGGCCGAGCAGAACCCACAAAGTCCTAGTAGTCTGCCATCAAGGCTGACCATCGATCCGGGGTTGAGTCCCGCACGACTGACCATGGCCGAGTAGATCTTCATACAGTCGAGGCCGAAATGACCAAACCACTAGGCCGAGTCCGAACCTTTACCATTGGTTGAGATAGATCACGACGCTATAATCAAATCGATAGCCAATCCAAGGACAGAGTATCGAATGGGTTTCATAAAGTTCCTGTCCAGAACACAAGTACACATCTGTATAAAAATGTTAGTCCAAACAGAATATATAATTTCTGAAAAAATCCCAACTACGAATCTGTCTCACATATTACTTCGAATCTGTCATAAAACAAATTTTCTAATAATAAAACCAGAAGATATTTTGGTGAACCAGAATACGAAGCAATCAAATTTAGTCTTAAGCTTGTTTGAAAAAATAAATAAATAAATAAAGCGATAGATTCGAAGTGACGATCGAAAATCGAGAAAATATACATCTAGTTTTTATTAACAACATAAACAATACGTACAAAATTGAAACTCTAATACTAGAATCGAAATACAAAACATTAAATATAGTGTTGCCGAATCGAGTCTTGTGTTTAATACAATTCTCTTAAGACTAAATCGCCGCCTTACCGTGGGTGTTTGGAGGATAGCTCCGACGTCGTCTCCCAAGGTAAAACGGCTCCACGAACTAGGTCATACCTAACCTCGTTCGCCTGTCGAACTTCCTTGTGTCTGGCTCTCTCTCGCTTGAATAATGATCACGAGATAGACAGAATTTCATTTTTCTCTTCTGCTTCAATACGAAAAACGAGCTTGGTATATAAAGGCCTTTGGGATAACGTAGAAACAGAATGGCCTTTGGATGATACATGAATGACTTTTCAATGATATAAGAATGACCTTTGGATGATACACAAATAGTCTTTGGATAATACACAAATGAATGAGTCCATTGGAGGGTACATGAATGAGACATTATTGTGACTCTTAGGGTGTGAAACGACCGAGACTTTCTGGTTGTCCTGAGACCCTCCGGTGTTCCGTTCATTCAAACCCTTCGAATTTCCAACAAACGTAACGTAACGTAAGCATAACTCTCATATTGTTCTTCATCATACTGAACCAGCAACAATGGCAGTGGAAGTGACCCAAGCTTATTAAATCACATAAATCTTATGTTTTTCTCGTGGGATGGTTTTTTTTTTTTCATTATATTTTTGTCAATTTTATTAGGTTGTCCACAAATTCCTAGCATGTTTTCCTCACCTTTTATTGGTCTTCAACACATAAACCAAATTAAATTAAGTCTTGTGTAAGGATGAATTGCTATAAGCTACATTTTTTTTGTACGGTTCTACTCCATAAATTTACTAATTTCAAAACCCTCAACAAATCTTGACATCTATCTATCCTATATATTAATCAAAATGAACTCTTTTTCTCGAAAGCTCTTGAAGTGCCACATCGTCAACTTAAGTTTTAATTTTCGTAATACTTATATACACTTAGATAAAGTCCTACTGGCTAACTCAGTTGACATAAAATATTATATTAAAAAATACTATGCAAGATAATTGACTCATTCAAACAGGAAATTTGAGAAATGTTTTGGCTACTATCATATCCATTCAAAAAATTAACTCTATCTAGCGTATCCCCTCATATGACTAATTAATGACTAAACTTGTGATTTATTATAATATTCACAAAATATCTTATTAGTAACAGATTAATCAAACATGTACACAATCCTGTTAGCCAATTCAGCACATGATTCGTGGGACTACTCAGAATTTTGAAAAAATACTAATAAAATTTCTTTTTCCATTTTATTTAAAATCCGTGACTCATAGACTTATCTAAAGTTTTGAAAAGGAAATGTAAATATTTCTTTCTTTTTGTCATACGTAAATCCTAGATATATAATATGTACACAATCACCATATGCTTCTCTCTTAATTCGTCACAGGTTGATCTCTTCAAAGCAAGATTAGTCAATTCTTGATATGTATTGATTTGTATATTCTTTACAACTTGACTCGTGGTTGTTGTCGTTAGTATTTGATTTCTATGACCGCTTACATAGTTCTAATATTTTTTTCGTCTTCAATAAATTAAAAAAAATATTAAACCCAAGACTTTTACATAGGCTTCCATAACAGTTACTCAAATTATTTTATGGTACTGTTATTTGAAAATCATGGTGCATAACAAGAGGTAACATTAATAAAATGCATTTTTTTTTTTTGTCAATCTCTTTTATTTGTAAAGGCAACCTAATGTTTTACCTATATCTTTACCTTTTCTCTATCCTAAACTGTATGCACTATATGTGTTTGGACCTTATACTTTACCTCGCGAGGTTATTAACAAATGTAGGCCCTCCTCTGAACTGACCTCTCCTGCTTTATAATTATGTAGCAAATTTTTTTCTGTCGCATGAGGTTATTTAATTATAACTTGCACTTATTATCCTTCACCCCTCATACTGGACTGAAATTGCAGTTATGCTCCCTTTCTTAATGGTTCCTAAAAGATTTTAGATGAATGTCAATAATTAGACTAAATAAAGTTCAAATCGATAATTTAAGAACTAATTAAATAAAATTGATAGTTTAGAGATATTTTAAAAGTTGTAGGTATGGTTTAGGGACAAAATAAAAATTTTACTCGTTAATACGCATATTGTTATCTAAAGATGAGAGGTTATATGATTTTGAACACATTTATATCTAAATTTATGTACAAAATCTGTTTACGTAACCTCTCCCGTTTGGAAAAGCAAACCACCACCACCAACCTATAAAAGGCCTCAAGCAGCAAAGACCCTTCACCTCTTTCTTCCCAAAAAGGACACAAACCTTTCAGATTCTCCTCAAAACACGGGGGAAAAAAACAGAGTTGCTTAGCCATGGGTTTGGGTGTGGAGAGTAGAAAAGCCTTGGATCTGTTGTTGTTAAGCATTTGTGCTGCAGCCTTCCAATTGCAGGGGTCCATAGCAGCTGTTTACAAGGTAGGGGACTCAGCTGGTTGGACCACCATAGGCAATGTTGATTACAAGCAGTGGGCTTCTGTTAAGTCCTTTCAACTTGGAGATATCATCCGTATGTCTTCCATTCTCTCTCTCTCTCTCTACATATATGTATACATATGCATACCATTTGTATAATGTTGCTAAATTTGAGTTTTTGTTGTTGTCATGATTTCAACTTGAAAAATGGTCATAACCCATTGTTACTATTGGGTACTTTACTGATCCAAATCGTTATGTATGTTTCTTTTTTTCTCTACTTGACCATGTTTTTGGAGCTTTTAGTTCTATTATATTGTGCTAGCGGCAATCAAACGAAAGGGCTAACGCCATTGTGATTCTTTCTTGGATCGTCACCCGTAGACATAAACTTTACCTGCATCACATAATAAGTTGTTTGGTGTTTTTGGTTAACTTATTTTTTGTGCTTGTTTCGTATCCTATCGTCACCCATATTGATTTCTACATTTTTAGAGTCATGAACCAAACTAGATGTTTCACTATAGCCTCTGTTTTTTTGGCAAGAAAAATGGCCAAAAACCATAAAGTTTGGGGTTTTTTTTTTTTCTTGGTTGTTTGGATCGACCCAGGGTAGATAGTACCTCATGTCATGTTAGCTGGGATTGAAAGACAACTGTTTGGCTTAATTTGATGTTTTTATTTAATTAGCTCATGGGTTACAAAGCATGAACCAAACCCTTCAAATCACTTTCTTTACTTTTTTCCCAATTTTCCGAGCTACCAAACAGGTTGGTGCCTTTTTCCTGGGCAGTTGATTTGTATCTTTAATAACATAATTAAAGGGTTTTTGTCTTTAATTATGACCTTGCTTTACTTTCTTTAATAATGATACCCATTACTTCTGACGCTCAAAAAGGCAACCAACAGGATGTCGCATTGCCGATATTATAATAAACAGAATAACATGTCACATTATACATTACATCATGCTGATATGACATGCGACACAATTTATATTTTTAGTATAAAATGTAAAAACGAGTTTCATGAGTTTTAATTATGTGTTCAAATTAATAAATGTCATAAATTATGTGGCATGTCATGTATGCACATTGTATAATGTGATGTGTTAGTAACACTACTCTAATAAAAAAATCTATGAACACAAATATTTGGTGAACATCCGGACACAGATGTGTCCAAAAACGTCGAATTCACGAGGGGCTCACATGACTATGAAGGACCTCACGTGCATTCGACGATTCTGAACACATTTATGTCCGAATGTGCACTAAGGATATGTATTCCTAGACTTATTATATAATAATGCAATTTTCACTAACAAAAACTAAGTCTACACACACAATTCTCATGCACAAATGTGAATACAGATATGTCTAGAATGGTCTGTTGACGTAGAGTTCTTCATTATTTTGTAAACTACGTACATATATCGAACAATTCTGGATACATTTATATTCTGATCTGTGAAGGAGAACATTTGTTTACAGACTCTCTCCTAACAAAATTCCAACTTAAATTAAAGAAAGTTACAAAATTAGTCAAAAAGCAACATTGAGATATGACAATGGTGTTGGAATTAAGCTATAAACCATGAAGAGAAGAGAGTATAACAGACCCTGAATACCATATTCAGGATCTAACGAAATAAACAAACATTGGAGATGTCAACTCAAATAATTATATTCGGAGTGATAAGCAATAAATCATTCTTTGACTGCAAACAAACACGCCCTAAGAGTATTAGGTCAAAAATGATATAAATAATTTATGTGACCGTAAAAGTCTACACAGTCATCATTCATTTTGAATTATGAAAAATTTTCGTGAAAATTTTCAAGAGACCAAAGACTTTCTCTATACAATTTATGTGGGTGTAAATAGGCATCCAATAAAGCCCTAGTATAAATATTTGGTTATCAGGAAAATATGAATAACTAAATAAATTAAATTAAAATTTATCATGTCATACCCTCGTGTTTGTGTCTCCAACAAAAGAGGAGGGAGGTAGGGAGAGTGATGTGTGTGTACGGACTAGGGGTGGCTATTGTGCTTTATACAGCAGCTTGTGTTGTCCGTTAAAATGACGTCGTTTTGCGTACAATACACTGATTGAACAATTTTCGGTCAATATTTTACGGGCCAAAACAACATCATTTTGGCGCGCAACACAAGCTGTTGTGCATTGCGCACAATAACCTCCCTAATTTCATATGTACACACTCGTAAATATGCATGGTCTTACCTTAACACAAATCTTTTGGCTTGTGCATAGATCTGAACCATGGCCTTGCTATCATCCAGTGCCGCTATAGCTATCAATTTCTGTATTAACCCCAAGAGTTAGTTGGATGAGAACATAACAAGTAAAAGTTTTATTCGTCAAACTCGGTAGTGCGAGTCTTACCATGAAAAAAAGAATTTTGGAGGTTGTCAGGAAATTTATCTAATTGTTAATTTCAAGATTCTGAAATAATTTACTTACATATAAATTGATCCAAACACCCGGTCCTTATTCCCTTTCAATGCTGCGCTGCGATCCCTTTGTAAATTGAGCGGGAGTCCTTATTATCCCCCTTTTCTTGCCTAAATCCACAAGTTCTGGAGTACTACAAATGCAGTACATTTTGTGTTGTAGTACATGGATGCCTTTTATGGTGTCTTTTTTTAATTACCAACTTGTCATTATACTTAATTTTCTCTTTATCTCAATAAGATTTTTTTAGACTCGTAAAATGAGAATTAAAAAGAAATTTGACACAAATACATTCAAATTCTTTTCTACAAATTAAAACAATTACTAATATCTAATATATATTTATAAAGTATATTTTTTTAAATTCTTGTTTTGCATGTCGGCTAAATTTTTTAGACGAATGGAGTGTTTAATATGATTATGTTTCTTGCAAAATATTGTCTTTTCATTTTCCAAACACCTGTGTGAGTGAAAAAGATTTCCATTCCCATAATACCCTCATAAGAGAAGAGAGAATGAAAGTACATATATGCTATTACTACTGTTTAAACTATTTTACTATTTTTCCATGTGTTATTGTGGACTTGAGGTGTGCACTGTACAAAACATAATGTGTTATGCATTAAAACGATATTGTTTTAACGCACATAACACTGACTGAGCATTTGAGCACTAATTGAATAATTTTTGGACAGTATTTTGTGCGCCAAAACGACTTCGTTTATGTGTCCAGCACGTTCTGCTGTGCACAATGCACAACAAGCTCCCCCATTTCGTGTTCTCGTAATGGACTAGAGTTTAGTATAACCACCAGATAATTAGTTCAATACTTAGATTTTGTCATTCATTTTTTGAGTTCAAGTCTCCGCTGTCACTTAGATTTCGTCGCTCAACTTTAGAATTCAAGTCTCTCAGTCACTTGATGTGGCTAAATGTACTCTATAGCGTCTAAAGAGTCTATTGCAAATAACTATGCAGTGCTAATGACTATATTCCCTTGAAGTTATGTGGAGAATTTTATCTGCATATGTAGTTTATGATTGCATCACTCACTTATGTATGCACAACTTTTTGCCTAACAAAAATGTCAAATTGTGAACCAGTTTTCAACTACAATCCTCAGTTTCACAATGTGATGCAAGTCACCCACCCACATTACCAATCCTGCAATGCTACCACCCCAATTGCTACCCACACAACCGGCAATGACTCCATCACCATCAAAACCCGCGGTCACCACTTCTTCCTCTGTGGTGTCCCCGGTCACTGCTTATCTGGCCAAAAGGTCGACATCAACGTCCTACGTACTCCTTTGGCTCCAACTCCTTCAGTCACCCCCACTCCAACTACTGGTTCCAGCGTGCCATCTCCTTTTCAAAGCGGCACTGCTCCACTGTATGCTATGGTGGGGACTCTTGGTGAGCTGAGTTTGTTGTCTTTGGCTCTTTTTGCAGTTTTTGTTACTGGTTTTGCTTGATTGGATTTTTGGGTAGTCTAATTTGTTAAAAATTTGGGCATTCACAGTTCAACATTGAGTCTGTGTATTTTGTATCTGGAAATACTTTTGTGACAGTTCATACAAATGTGTACTTCTTCATGTTCTGCAAAGGCTATAGTTGTTTAAATTCTTATGCTAGAAAGATGTATAGGCAAGTCTTTCTTGATTTTTCATATCGATTGCTTATCGTTACTTTTTTTTTCATACATTGCAGTTTAAGCTGCTTTATAACTTTAGGGGACCGAGAAAATTAGTCTTTTAATCATTCCTCCAGTCTACTCTTGTTTTTTGAATTAAACGTCTGATTTAGTTGGTGTAGACCTACTGAATGTAGCTGCTGCATACTGGGTAGACAGATCTTACTCCCTTAATAAAGAATGATATCGAGATGGATGAAGACTGAATTTCACTTTCTCGGTCCAAACTTGTCTTGATTCCTGTCAAGGAATATTTTGGGACAATCCTCTCCTAAGAAAGGGTCGTTACACCTTATCAAAATAGACAAAATCAATTTGCAATCCCATGCCCATATTAACAATTTAGAACAAAACTCAATGCAAAATTGTTCAAAATCTTGAGCTAAGTAAATTACTAGAAAGAAGAACAAGGAAAGTTTCTAATGATCAGTTTCTACAAAAGCATATTTATAACATAGCAAAAATAGAATCCATTTGGATCTAAAAGGCAGAAAATTAAATCTAGTACTGCAAAAGAGTAAGAGACTCTTTTAGTCTCATATTCAAACAGAGCTTCATTCTATTTAGTCAAGCAATCTCTATATCCTTGGAACCTTCATCTTTATTCATGTACCTCTTCCACACCGGATGTTGTTTCCACGCTAGCTCTGTAACTTGGGATGTTGTTTAACAACATCATTAGCACAAATTGCTAATGAATCCAAATATGAAACATTACGGGTCCCGCTATGTTAACCAACATGCAATGCATGCAACAGTTTATTTATGTCAACGGAATTCACAATATTAAGCCCAAGTCAATGATGAGTCAACGTTCAAGTTTATCATGTTATAGTTATCAGATTTCTATTTGATATTCAAACCTGCCTGATATGCATTCAATATAACAGTCGCCAATCCTGTTAAGAGGGAGCTACCCCCGTGCATCTCTAGCACGCGTGGAATGATGTCATCCATTAATCACATTGGCCCGTTATTCCAACCTTATCTCACACAATTTGCTATATTCTATCCCCTAGCGGACGAGGCACCGTTCTGAACGAATATCAACATTTCTCAATGTTATTTTTCCATTTAACTCATGATTTGCATTATGAACAATATTAACCGTGATTGACATGACATGCATGTTTAACATATGAACGACAAAGTACAATAAGCTTTCATGATTTATAAACTGAATACGTAATAGAGTTGTATTTGAACTCACCTTTCCGTCTTGTCTAAGTAATTGATTATTTGTCAATCTCCTACAATAAATCAAGGTATTTAATTTAATATCGATGTTTACGTTGAATGGTATTAATAAAATCCTAATGTTCTATCGGTTAAACCTATGACTAGATAGTCTTCGGTTTAATGTTCCTATTCAATTTCTAATCATCAAAGTGGCCTCGAGAAGATCTCGTGGATCCCGTTCCTATGCTAAGATAGTTGTCAAGACAAATAATGGATGGTTTGGCCTTCAGTTGCAACGGTTTAGAAAAATTAGGTCGAGTTCTAAATTTTCGATTTTACGCCTAGTGTTGAACCCTTATCGTGGAGGCATTTTTCACTCAGCCATTGACCCTCTTCCCGATGTCAGAACAATCTCTGGTTTATCACATCTTGTTCTAGAACCCAAATTACGCCTATGTTATGTTTAGAATATTCCGAGACAGAGTCAGATTGAGTCTCGAAATGAAGCTCCAAAACAGTTCGAAACCAGCCAGAATCTGTCTGGTTTCTAGCAGCACTGTTGCTGCTCTGGTTCCTTCTTGTTTCTTTTGTTTGTTTTTTTTTCAGTTTCAGACCTCTAAACTGATCTAATAAAGGTATTATAACATCCCAAGCCAAAAATAAAAAATATAATAACCTATGTATATAAAGAAGAACAACAACTAAAATAAGTTAAACATAACTTCTCCTTGGGAGAAGCTTATCTAATATCTCATCTTCTACCTTCTTCTTTTTCTTTCAGCATCCTAGTTTCCCTAAGTTTTTCAGTTTCAGATTTTAAACAACTAATAGAATGAAAGATATCTTAAATCCTAACAATAAAGTAGAATTATTACCCACAAAGCTCAACACAAGCCTATCATGCCTTACCTTTTTTTTTTCTTTTTCTTCTTCTCTTCCTTCGGACAATGTTGGGGAGCAAAAGCAAATGAGAGAAACTTAGTTCAATTTGATCTTTTAATCCTCCACAAGCAGGAGGTGGATCCTAAGCTTGAACGTGGATTCTATGCTTGAACATGGCAAATAGATAAGTAAGAGCCTAGAATAAATATCTACCAAGATGTACATACATATTTAAATATTTAACTAAGTTTTACTTTTATTTTATTTACCTATTACTTTTACGTGAGTTAATAAAAAAAAAGTCTTGAACTCGTCCAATCATCCCCTAGACTCATATCAGGGTCAACCTCCAATTATCAGCTATGCTTAAAATAAATTTTCGAACAGTCCTTCGGTCTCTGTTTAGAATTCAAACCCACTTCAAATATCCCTAAATAATTCCGGAATATCTCCTCGTTCACCCAATAGTTATCTAAACAATTTCAAAAAGTCTCCATTTTGTAATTCGATCGAATTTTCAAATTTTCCAATTTTTTTTACTTTACTTATTTTTTTTATTTCAAGTCGGGGTCTCACACTTCTCCTCCCTCTCAAAGTTCTCAATAACTCTGCGTACACACCCTTTAGTTTACACCCGCTCACACCCTGCTTATATATTTGAGATTTTGATTTTTTTTTTTTTTTTTTTCTTTTAAGGGTTAAGTGGGTGGGATTCATGTGTCATGTAGACAGGGTGTGAGCGGGTGTAAGCCAAAGGATGTGTATGTAGCATCACTCCAAATTTCTCTTTTTTTCTCTCTCTCTCTCTCTCTCTCTCTCTCTAACTTGTTGATATGCGAAATAACGTGAACTACTAAATTATATATATGCCTTAACACTAAATTTTCTCAACCTAAAATCTATTACACTATCTTAAATAATAATAATAAAAAAAATTGATTCCTTATTAAAATTTCATCATTGCCATGAATGGACAATCAAAAGCCATGAGGCAAAACCCCAAACGGCTGAAAAAAAAAAAGTAATGAGAAAGAAAAAAAAATTATCTAATATTACACGTCCTATCAAGTCACTTAATCTAATCCGTCCATTTTAAAAATAAAAATTATTATGAACTAATTATTTTAAAAAATCTTAATTAAATTTTTAATTCATCAAAATCTCTGATCGTTACATTGTTAAAGACCTTTCTTTCTAAGAATATATTGTTATCTAACGAGTCATTTAATTTTGAACCATTAAAAATATGTTGAACGATCAAAATTACACAAATTGCATTCTATAGTCCAATGAAGAAAATAAACATAGATATTTAATAACTCCAAAATTCTCCTCCCAATAGGGATTGCATTTTTTCAAATAAATCCATACTCCACAACATTGTAACAATTCCTATTTTTGTAAAACTATATTTATGCTATGACTGATGAACTTTAATAAAATGTAGAAAATTTTCATTGGGTATATGATTCTCACAATCTTTTTTAGAGACTCACTTAATGAAATGCTTTTTTTTTTTTGAAATTTCTAATTGTATACTTTCATTGAATTTGAATTTGAAAAATTACTCCCTAACGTATGTTCTACATGCTTAGTCTTTAATTTTTAAAACCTCACCCATTGTTGTTATTACTCCAACAACGAAGAATTCCGATCAATTTGTAGTTTATAATTGTAGTGCCCTTTGTATGATTTAAGTATCAAGAAACTAACTTTGTTCGGCCAAACTTGAGGAAGATACTCTGACGTTACTAAACATCTCACCCACTTAAATCATATTTTTATAGGCTGCAATTTTTATTAGACAATTCAAGGATTTGGGCTCGTATCTTACCCACGTACACCAAACTAGTTGTTTTGGTTTGGCATTTTACAAATTGAAACTTAACCGTAATCTTTCGATTTGGTCCAATTAGGGTTGTCCCATTTTGATTCGGTTTGATACGATTTTTGATTTGGCTGGACTCAAGCCTAAATTCCAAAAGATTGTAAAAAATGAGAAAGGCCAAGTGTAATGGGCCAAGACCAAATCCTTTTTTTTAACATAAGTAAAGAAACCGTAGGAGCCGAACTAGTTAATGGGCCAATCCAATACTTTGCAATCCAGTGGTCGATCTAGTGGATCAAGAAAAACTGTAGTAGATTAGTTGTGCATACAATACATAAAAGTAATGAACATGAATGTCACGAAAATCAAATCGAATCGAGTTTTGTGTTTCACAAAATTCTCTTAAGATAAAATTACCGTCTCACCGCGAGTATTGGAGTTTTGTTTCGGTATCGTCTTCTATGGTAAAACAGTTCTTCAATTGGAAAAACACCGATTTTCTGATTGCTTGTCAAATTTGTTCTCGTGTATACCTCTCTCTCACGTTAACAAACGAAAATTGGGAGTTCTATTGTAGACATAACTTCAATTATCTAAAACCTAAGAAATAAGATTGATGGATTGATATAAATAGAACCATGAAACCTTTGAGATGCTAAAATGGAAAATCCTTTGAATTGCCATCATGAATGAAAGGTAATTGAGACATTATGGAGACTTTTAGGCTACGAAATAAATGAGACATTTCTGTTGCCGAGAGACCTTCTGTTTCTCAATTCAATCACACCAAATCTTTTGAATTTGCAACAAGACTTTTGTTTGAAATTATAGCAATAAAAAACAATCAAGTTTCAAGTGCCAACAAATGCATTATCAAAATTTAGGAAGACAAACACATCTTGAAAATTGAGTTGCAACAATAACTTAGAGAGAGAGAGAGATGCAACATTGCAGCTCAAAAAAGTCAAGCCCTCAATCTCTTATTTCTTTTAATTATACGACACTCAACAGTTAAATAGTAAGGAACACAATTACACAAAGAAGTGCAAACGTAGTTCGCCAAGCAAAGTATATGCGTATAAATAAGTATCTTGCAAGTTCTAAAAGAATCTATTCAGAAAATAAGATCCTCCAAAACTTAATAAGAAGGAAAATAATAAAGAGATCCTCCAATTTCATTTATGCTTAGGCCTGAAAGCTAATATTGAACATTATGATTTGCGGTATTCAATATCCAAAGTAAATAATGAAAGTTGAGTCTTCCACTAATGAAGTCTAAGAGCATAAATAATTAGGCTTCCAAAACCACTAGCAAGTACATAATGAAGCAAAAATAATTAAATTACAAGTGTCAAAAAACTCAAATTAATAACTTATAATTAAATACTCAAAATGTATAACTGGATTCAAGATTCGCCATTTTATCTAATTGATCTCACAGAGATATGCGAGATGAATAACTGAATCAATTTTTAGTTTTTAGTGAATCTAACTTATACTTATAATTAAACCCAAAAATAAGCGTAAAATAAAATAACGCAAATAATACTAAAATTGGTAAAAATAATTTTTAGTTTTTAGTGAATCTTAAACTTTTGCAGTCATTATTTATTAAAAAAATTATTAAAATATATTTTTAATTTTTAAAAAATAATTAATATGTAAACAATACGAATTAATATTAATTAATTTAATTCATATGACTTTATTTGGCCTAACTTGTTAAATAGATTATCATTAACACACACATATTTTTAACCATTTGGGGTATTTTTAGTTTGGGAATTTACATTTATAGTGCGGATAAAATAACGTAATTGTATTATTTTTGCCCTCAAAATCATATCGTTTTAATTTAATACATTTTAATAATAATTTATGTACTAAATTAAAATAATATAATTTTAAAGATAAAATAAACAAAATTATATTATTTTGCTTATACGTGCACTAAAAGCCTCCCGAATGGACAAAATGCAAAGAGCGGAATGCCCTCAAATTGGAGTGACCTCCCTTGGGTTTCCCTTCACGTATAGGCGCCGCACGAAGAAGACCGGTTATCTCCCCAACCACACTGCGTACTCCAAATTCAGTACTCGTACAAGGATTTTGTCACCAGACGGGGGTCTGTCAACGGAGAATGACCTAAAGTTCGCGACTATTACCGTAGGAAGTTACACGGCAGAACAACGGCGCCTCCTACAAGTATCCGTACACTCGATCTATCAGTAGATCTTCGAAGAGACGTCCTAGTAGGAACCCATGAGGCGAGGTGCTCTTCAACTCGGCAGTGCGTGGCTATGCAACACTCTCAATCTTCTCTCTCCTGCCATTCCAAATCCCAATAGCAGCAACACATGTCTCGTGTCTTGTCTCTCTGCCTCAATTTCTTCTTCTTCTTCTTCTTCCAACTTGAAGAGGCTTTTCTCATCTGAAAGTGATTCGCCCAATGAAAACCCTACATCTAACCCTGACCCCCTTCCAGAACAAACAAGCTTGCAGCCTCAGTCCCAGAAGATGAAGGATGTCTGCGTGGATGTTCAGGACATCAACAACAAAGGTATTGTATCTTTGCTTCCTATGAATATGTCTGGGGAAGAAGTTTTGTCTTTGTTTTGCCTTTTTACCACGTGCTTTGTGCTGATTGAGGTTTCCACGAAGTAGAGACCCATAACTCCCTCGAAATTATCAAAAAGAATCAAAGGACTCAAATACCATTTTCTAATAAGCTTTCTGAACGACGACTGAGCTTAGGGCGGCTGTAGTTCTGAATCAGATAGTGAATTACAGGACCGATAAGTAAGCAATGGTACCTCAGGTAAGGGTAAGGAAGAACACACGGGCATATGCATTATCTATCGGTTATGCACCTCTGTTGCACATGATTGTTATTTGATTCATCTACCCAACATAGTTTGAATGACATTTTATCAGTATGTATTGTTTGTTAGTTTATGTTTGGTTTTATTAGCTATATCTTGTAGAATGGGTGCACCTATAGTTGCGGTCGAATGCCGAGACGGTCTCACCAAAACTTTTAATCCAATTCATGCCCAATCTAGTCACTCAAATGGGCTCAAAGTGTTTTGCTGGAAAACAATCCGATTCACAAGATCCCAAACGAACCAATCTATGACATCAGCAAAAAGGCGCAAATGAGATGTAAAATACGTCAGAAATTTGCAGATTGCTTATGCAAATCAAACTATCATATTATTTGAAATATGATTTACTCCTTATATGGTAAATGAAGCCATGAAGGGTTCCATGCAACAGAACTTCAGTAGTTATGGAAATTTTGTTGAAATAGTAAACATGACTAAACTCTGAAAAACATTGAGGATTCTGGTGGTAGGGAAAATATCCTCGTCCTCTTTGTCTCGTTTTCGCAGTTAGAAGTGTGATTTTTAATGAATCAATGAACGTGGACTTGAAAAGCAGAAAGATGGAGACAAAATGTGATGTCAGCTTGAAAGATCGCAAGAGCCCTTGAATGACCTAGAACATTGATAATTAATATTGTTGGGCATGACGTTCAAAAGTTGGAAATGCAGCTGTTCAAGCATGGCATCTTGTGTTTGATACGGATATGCATGCATACATTATCTACGAGTTGGGTTGTGTCCTCCCTGTTTTGGCAGTTGAACGGTATTGGGTAAAATTTCTGATTAGTTGTCTTCTTCATTGCTGGTTATCAAAAGTATACATCCTTTGCAAATTAATCTGAGTGTTTTTCTCATCTTTTTCCGTCTGATTATGTATTTGTTTTTGAGCTTGAATTATCTGCACTTTTTATTCTTTTTGGTTGCAGAGCTGAAAACACGTATAGATAAGTACTTTAAAGGTGATGAAGAGGCACTCCCATCAATTCTTGAAGCAATTTTGGCACGAAAGTTGACAGGAAAGCATGAGGAAACCGATGATGAGCTGATAGAGGATCTTCGTATGAAACCGCTGGATAATGTTAAAGACAAAGAGTTTGAATCTGATTTTGAGGACTTGTATGAGACTGATGAAGAGATTGATGATTTGTATAATGCAAGGGATATTGTGATGAAGAGGATGGTTAGCGATGAATACTTCAACATGGATGACAAGAAATGGGATGATATGATTAAGGAGGCAACTAATCATGGGTTTCTTAAGGACACGAGGGAGTGTGAGGCAATTCTAGAAGACATGCTTAGCTGGGATAAGCTCCTTCCAGGTATATTGTTATATGGTTGCGGTACTAGTTCAGAGTCTGTATCTTCTACTTTTCTTCTCAAGTGGTTAGTTTCAGTCCACATGGATATAGTCTTTCTGTCAATCAATTCATTGATCTACGGACTCACAAATCGATACACATGTTAATAGCTAGATTGGTAAGGCAGTTTAATCCAATTAAGGTGGAAGTCAATTAAGTTGTCTAGGGGAGGTGGGAATACGTGTGGGTTGCTATTGGTTGGCCAGTGTGAGAGTTGATTTGCACGTTTAGGTCTGTAAAGCCGTGTTTGGAGGTCAGTGGGATTTTGATGATGCTTAATAGCCAGTCCAATATTTTGCTCGAAGGGTTACATACTTGAATTTACACGGAAATAAATAGGTCTTTTGTGTTTTGTCAGGTTTCATGTTGAGTTTCAGGCTCCTGCTTGAGGATGGATGGTTTGGTTGTTCTTTTGCTTCTTTTAATGGAATCCTTCATTGTGGATTCTAAGATGTCATGCCCCAATTTGGTGACCATGGACCATACTCGCAACATCGCTTTCCGTTACCATTCACTTTCTGGCTTTGTAGTTCACCTCGTAGTGTAATTTGTTGCATATCAGCTGTCACGAGTATAATATTATCTTTCTTCATCAGTGTTTCTTCTTTCTGATTTTCACTGCTCCTTGGGCTGTATTTGGAATAAGGATTTGGGTAAGGAAAAGGAAACAGAAACTTAAGGGATGTAGCGGCTCACGACCATAGATCCTTTTACTTTCACTTCCTTGGCCAAATATTTATCCAAATAGACCCTTAATGTTAAGTTTCCCTTCCATGAAAAACGAGCAAGGGAAAAGTAGTAGAAGGGTCTCATCTCCTAAAGTTGCTTTGTTTTGGTGCTACTAGCCTGAGGATAATTAGAGGATTCGACAGAACTTCTGTTTTGAGCGAAGAAACTCATTTATTGGAAGAACAACCCATTGCATGCATGGAGGATGTTATTATCTGCAATGCCTTGGTTTTTTGCAGTCATTCTTTTCCTTATTTGATTTCCTATAGTTACGTGGTTGGAGTTTTCATATTGTATTGGTAAGAACAGATATTTTGGAGTCATCAAACATTTTTTCTTCCCAATGCAAGTTGTCTGGAGTATTTGATATTGGTGAATTGCTGGCATTGTGCAATTTATTTTATGATTGAAGTGCTTAATTTTCCCCTGATGCAATTTTTTTCAGACGAGATAAAGCAAAAAGTGGAGAAGAAATTTAATGAGATTGGTGATATGGTTGAAAGGGGGGAGATTGAAGTTGAAAAAGGTTATGAGCTTTTCAAGGAATATGAACAGGAGATGGTGTTGGAATGTGCTAAGATGATGGAGGCAGAGGGGCCTCCAAAGTTCGATGAGATCTCTGTTCCAGACACAAAAAAGGACATCGATGATCCACCAGGTGAGGGGCCGATCCTCAGGTGGTTGACGCGTGTTGTCTTTGCTCCCGGTGGTGATGCATGGCACCCCAAAAACAGAAAAGTGAAGATGGCTGTTACTGTCAAAGAGCTTGGGCTTTCAAAGCATCAATTCCGTCGTCTGAGGGAACTTGTTGGAAAACGCTACCATCCAGGAAAAGATGAGCTAACAATCACTAGCGAGAGGTAAAGCCCAATGCATAACTGGTTTACTTGTTAAATTTTTCGCTACATGAATTGGGAGGTATAAAATATCTGTTAAAAGACTTGCATGCAGGATCATTGCAAACCCTTGAATTTAAGCTCCATAGATGCCCTTACTTAAGTAGTCCTGCTTGTTAGAGGAAAGGAACATTGAGTAGAGTTTCTTAATCTTTGAGAAAGGAAATGTTTGGTTTTAATCAATAATTGATCTGACCATAACTTCTTTGAATCGTACTTTTTTTCAGGTGTGCAAATGTACACTATATGCAATATGTGCAATCATTTTCTTTGCCAAAATTTGAGTTAAAATTGTTTATATTTGTCTTGTTGTCAGGTTTGAACATCGGGAGGAAAACAGAAAGGATTGCCTTAGGACTCTGTTTGCTCTCATTGAGGAAGCCGGAAAAGCTAATAAGCTCGTAGAGGAGGCTCGAGCTTGTTATGTCAAGGAGAAACTCAGGGCCAATCCACAGTTCATGGAGAGGTTGCGTACTAAGTCCATGGAAAAGAAAGGATCCAAGTCTTTGCCTGCTTGAAGAAATGGTTATCAGTTGCTCTCTCTGTCGAGAATAAGGAAAATTACTTGGGTTATGACAACTATTTTTCATCTATTTCACTGTCACATGACTCAGTTTGAGATACTCTCTGTCTCTCTCTCTGGTGTTCTAAAACCACACAAACATAGATCTTCAAATCGCACTGCACTGACGATAGTAAAATCCATGTTGTTTTAGCTCCTAATGTGCCTTCTCAACAAGGTTTTTTGGAATTGTGCTCTACTACGGGGATTGAGTTCAACAGACGGTCAATTCTTTGTACTGCAAGCCGCTAGGAGTTAGGAATGTCCAGTTAAGTTATGAAGCATTTAGCGCCATGCAGCTTTTGCCTATTGAATATCCTCCGAGTCCCTTGATTAATTTCTTATAATTGCGAGATTTCTACTTATCTTCTCCAACGGCCTCTGAAAAATATTCTTTGTTACTTCTTTTATCTGTCTTTTTAAAGTGACGGTGTTAATGGTTTTTTATACTTGTATATTTGTTCCCTCTCAAATTATGTTTTGTTCCTCTGAATAATATGCCAGTGGCATTCTTTCAGTTGAAAATCTGATATGCATTGATTTCTCAAGGTGTTGCTCGGAACAGATTTTGAACATTTTTTACAGTGTCGGATACACTTTATCAAATTTTCTTTTCAGTACACTTGTTTTTTAGTCAAACCCAAAGGACCATTTTTCTAACTCATTGTCTTACCATATTTCCATGGCTGAAATGGCTCTTATTAAAGGCTGAGTGTTTAGTGGGTTGCCTGCTAGTAGACGGTGTGACTGGTTTCTCAGAGATTATTTGAGTTGTGCGTAAATTGATCTGGATATTTTGAAACATCGAAAAAGAAAAGAAAAAAGAATGAATCCCAACTTCTTTTTAAGACACATCTCCATTTCTCATTTTGTATTAATCACTATTTCATTTCTCTTATCTTTTGATATCAAATAGTATCGCTAACAACATCCTTTTTATTTTTTGCTACGTTTCTGTAAAGTACTCGTAATCGTAGTTTTATAACTTGGTTCTTATAAATTGACATCATTGAGATGACATCGACAATACCTTTGAAGCAAGTCTTGCATTGAATGTATTTAATTGAAATTTAAAATTATAAAATTCAAAGAAAAATTCGGAGAAAAGTTTTACAAATGAAAATGTAGAATGTGGAATGGAATTGGGTGCAAGTATTTGCCTTTTCTCTAAACTAACCTTTCAAATATAATATGTTATTTTGAATTTTCACAATGGAGATTTTGTAGGAGAAACTCTAAAAGAGTTTGAATCCGTTGACTTCTACTTCCTTCAATCTTCGAGGGTTCATATTAATAAGTTAAAGTTGAGGGATGCCATTGAAATATTAGGCAAAGTTTGAGAAAATGCTAATCGACCTGTTTTACTATACCCAGCATACAAAAATATAAAAAGAAAAAAAAGAAAAAACCGAGAAGATCAGTTCAAGATCCGTTAATGGTTCCTTAATTTTCCACATGTTTCATATGTGTAATCAAATTTATGATTCAATGTCAAGAATTTACATTCGAATGGTGCTACTGTAAATCTATGATTTCACTGCTTAATCATTAATAATAATATTTAAATCCTTAAATATTGTCAGAGCAGGAATTTGCATGTTAACATGTCGGTGAATACATTGTACTAAGAATAATTTGTAATATAAATTACAAATTAAGTTGTCTTTTTTATTTTTATGGCCAATTGAAAAGTAAGTTTAGTTGCACCCAAAATATGTCTGTATGCCCTGAAATCACTCAAAATGACATAGAACATAGACTATAACATTGTTTTATCATCCCAAAATTGTAAGCAATATCTATCCTAGGGTTATTGTAATATTGTTGGTAATTTATTGTACCAAGAACTCCTAGGGTTCGGAATAATGGTAGTCACTTGTTACCGAACTTGGTTTTTGTTGTGCATAATAAGACGTGTTGTGCGTCAAAATGAAATCGTTTTGGCACACAGAATACTAACCGAGCTTTTGAGCTGATTGAACATTTTTGGGCCATGCTCTGCATGCCAAAACGATATATTTTTAGCTCGCAGCACGTTCTATTGTGCGCAATGCACATCAAACTCTCCTATTCCCCTGCTAACTAGTTGCCAAGAAACCTTTGCTTTATGATAAAACTCTCATTCACGTTGTACTCAATTCCTATTTTGGATCAAATCATACTTCAATTTTGTCTCGATTTTAATTAAGTCATCGACTATTGATATTCAAGTTATAAAAATAAAATTACCTTGTTGTATTGTTGAACTGATCACACCCAAAATTTGTTTTGGGTTGACTTGCGAAATGTTGAGACAAATGTGAGTTTCTTGATTTAAATCATGTAAAATAAAAAATAAAAAAACATTAGTACTCCTATATCATAAGGTTAATTTCATGACTGTTTTTCATTTTTATACTTGGTTAATTTCATGATTTAAATCTTGATTATTGTTAATTTCATTGCGTGTTTGAGCTTCAGATATAACGATTGCGTATTCGAGTTTAAGATGTGACAATTGAGATGAATAATAGACGATTAATGTTCCTTTTCTCTTAGATTTGAGTTAGAGTTAGTTCTTTCAATACTTTAGAAATAAAGAAATGCTAATAAAGAAGAATTCAAGAACTTCAAAAATAATATAATTTACATCTCCATTTATTTATAATGATTGAATATCTTCAACCATTTTGAGCCTCATCAAATGTGCACCAACACTTATACAATGTACATTCAAAATACCCTTGAAACAGCTAGCAAAACACTGTTTCTAAGTTACATCTCTCTCCAAATGCATTCAGGCCATCTCCTTGCTCTTGTATTCATCATGATCATCCATGAACTTCTTCCACACTGAATGCTGCTTCCACACCCTCTCAGTGATGGCATCAATGGGCACCCCTTTGGTCTCGGGTAACAGAAACAGCACGAAAAGCCCCATGGCCACAATCCAAGCTGCGAAGAAGAAGAAAATGTAGGCGCGCAGGTAGCAGAGCATCGACAGGAACGCTTGGGCGATCACGAAAGTCATGAACATGTTTGAGCTGACGGCGAAAGCAAACCCTGCTGTCCTTGTCTCCACTGGGAAGGTCTCGCTGGGGATTAACCACCCCAAAGGTCCCCACGACCAAGCGAAAGACGAGACGTAGATGCACACCAGCACCACCACGAATGCTGCCAGCCCTGAGCTCAATGTCCCGACAGCTTTCAATTTTATAAGTAGGATCGCGCCAATTGCTGTCTGCAAACTCCATTACAATTAATCTATGAGAAATGATTAAAAACGTTACTTGTAGTGAAGTCTAGGTTAGTATTATTAGTACCTGGGAAACGAACATAATGACACTAGCTAGGAGAAGCAACTTCCTCCTTCCAACCTTGTCGACAGCGTAGATGGAGATGAAAGTACTTCCGACGTTCACAGTGCCAGTAATAACCGCGGACAACAATGAGGCGTCGTTCTTGAACCCCATGGTTTGAAACAGAACAGGAGCGTAAAACATGATGGCGTTAATCCCAGTGAACTGCTGGAAAACTTGCATTGCAATGGCGATGATCAACGGTGGCCTGCTCGATCGCTTCATGAGTTTCTTGAAGGGCTGTGTGACTTCTTTGGCTGACTCGCAAGCCCTTTTGATTTCCTCGTATTCACTGTCCACATTGTCCACACCCCTAATCCTCTTGAGCGCCGATTTCCCTTCACTGTCCTTTCCGCGTTCAATTAGGCTGCTGGGTGTTTCGGTTAGGACCAACGATCCGCAGAACAGTACAAGACCTGGAACCGCGGCTATCCCTAACGACACCCTCCATCCGTATGGATGTAGGTTTGAGGTCATGTAATTCACAAGGCTAGCAATGAGAATTCCAATGGTTACGAAGAGTTGGAAGAGGATGTTGACAGCCCCTCGATGTTCCACCGGTGCGATCTCTGACAAGAACACCGGAACAGCCTGCGCGCATCGATCCCCACATTTTGTCAACAAATTTATAACATCAATGTTTGTTTGGATGAAAGAAGAAGAAATATTTCTTCATGGGTATGATTTGAAAGAAATGTAGTAGTAGTAGTAGTAGTAATACCTCATTGCCAAAACCCACTCCAATGCCGAAAAGAATCCTACCAAGAATCAACATTGCTTTATTTTGAGCTCCAGCACTGAATCCAGCTCCGGCCAAGAAAAAGGTCGAAGCTACAAGAATGGTGGGCTTGCGACCTAGTACAGTGCACGCCTTCGATGCAAAGAAACTTGCAACAAGGGCGGCAAGGTACAAGGAAGAAGTGAAAAGCTGAAGCAATTGATCGTCGTATTTGCAGTAGTTGTTCTCTACGGCATGATTTTTTCTTTCATGCACCTTGGGAAAGAATTTGATCAAGAAATCGTCCATCCCCGTAACACCACCTAAATAGAATAAAAAACACAATTGAATTAATTAAAGAGACAAAACTAGCTATAATCGAAAATAAAATTCGTATATGTATCCCAATATACCTGAAATGCCAATGTCATAGCCGAACATCAGGCCTCCGAATGCAGCAAGAATCCAACAAGCTAGCACATAGAACGTGGTTTTGGATTCGTAAACCTGATTCGCCATCTTTTCTCCTCCAAGAAGATGTCCAAATGAAAAATTTATTTTCCAGATTTAAAAACAAAAAATTAATAGTATAAAATAGTAGGGGAGCAGGAGAAAGAGAAAAATGCAAGAAAATTTTATTTATCTCTTTCTCAGCTGCTTCGTCCCTTTGTTTATTTGGAGATGAGATGAGGCTCTGAGGAACATTGAGCTTATGATTGAGGCTTTTATAGGTGAAAAGTTTACTATTTTGGGTGCCTCTGCTCCTTAAGATTAGCAATGATTATTGGATCTTGAATTAGATAAAGACCGTTAATTTGTCGACGAAAAAGATAAGTCCATTAAAATTTTACCCTCTTTTTAAGCGTTTTCATTGACATAGTCTACGAGAATAATTGAACAAACTATCACGCAAAAATCTCCTATCAAAATCCAGAAAATTCGGTTTCCCACAAGAATTAAGGGCTGTGTGACTCAGTCGTACGTCTAAACCATTTATGGCATTGCACGTTTTTCAATTTGTTAACTACATGATTTTAAAATTATTCCTTGGGGTGAAACTATTCAATTTCGGATACAAGCACCCTAACAGACTTTTGGTACTATAATTCGTGTTTAAAGGCATTGTTAACATAACTTCACCAAACAAAAATGAACCCAATAGCACTACGTACGATGAGATTATCGTATTTGTATATCAAGATTTTTGGTATTTATACCTTCTATCACATGTCCTTTTACGCAATATTTGTTGTGACGGTAATCAAGAACAAATATCGATTGAGACACTGTCAAGAGATGTATAAATATTATTTAGTTTTTCATTCTTGGTTTTAATTCTTGAGAAACTTTAAAAGGACCTCGAAATATCTTGTGGTTGTTTAAAAGGACTTGGGGTTTTTAATTATGTGCATTCCGCACAATAGGGCTTGCCGCGTGTCAAAATGATGTCGTTTTAGCGCGCATTAACATGCAGCACGTCCTGTTGTGCGCAATATTACATAACAGACTCTCCCATTCCCTTTTTTTTTTTTTCAACCACACATAAACGTAGACATGGGTCTTCAGCCAAACATGGTCTTAGAAATATCTTTTATACAACCACACACAGCCAGTGTAGGAGATGTACATATGAACATGAAAAATTAGTTGGTTATTGTGGTTCAGTAATCAAATCATTAAAAGATACAATCTTGTTAAATAAGCTATATATATATATATATATATATATATATATGGCTAAAAATCATATACACCCCTCTCATTTATCACTTGCTATCACTTAATACCCTTGGTTCTTTAAAATTGACCAAACAAATTACTTCGTTTATCGTAAATGACAAAAAGAGTGATGCCAAGAGTGTACAATTAATTAATTTCCCTTCTTATATTAGGGCTACTGGTCATGTGACGAAGGAGTAGTTCCCTTCGTTATCGATAGTTCGTGATCACCTCTCTCTAAATCAAGGTCTCGATCGTCTTTTATACGAATTGTAATTTCTTAAGAAGTGAAGATGATCTTGTCAACCCTATGGATTTCGAGACATGAAATGGGTTGACCGTGTATGAAAGATGATAAGACAATACTAAACCCTAATTGCATGTTCTTTGACTTTTTATCTTTTGTTAGAGTTTATGTATGAATTTGTCGTATGGTTTTGAGTTTATTGCTTCCATTAGGATTTATAGGGGCGGACCGAGAAATCTTAACCAGTGAGATAATTATTTTTGTTAAAATCACATAAAAAATTTCTTCTATTAAAAGATAAATATAAAATCTTACCTTTATATTAATTTAAAATAACCCAAGACAATTTTATCTATTTTAAAAAAAATATAAGAAAGGGGGATTTGTTAAGAAAAAAGTTAAGATGACTTTTTTAAATGTAGATGCGCAAAGTATTATTTTTCAGTTAAATTTTATTCAAATGCGATATAATTTTTTTTATACAAATTTGCGTAGTAAGAATATTTGTTCTTTTTATTTGGATGAAATACTCGTAAAAATATTTATTTTTTTATTTGGACAAAATATTTGGTACAATTTTATATAACAGGTGCAAAAAAAAACTATATGCAAACTTCTTTTTTTTGTTTGTGTGGGTGTTACAGTTGTTTAGCTGATTTCGAATTATCAAAAATCTTGAGGTTCCCCCACATTGGTAAGCCTCACTTTTTATATTAGATATTAGTTAATGTGGTATGGTCTTCTCATGTCTAATGCATGTATGTGTTTTTCATATGCTTGTTTTTGTACTTTATGTATGTGTGATTTTACTTCATTTGAATGCCGATCAGTGTGAAATGAATGACCCAATTGTAACTTCCCATCTATTTTGTGGAGAAATTAGTGAAGGGGCCACTATGTGTTACGCTAAGGGTGAGTTAACTACATGCATTATGGAATATGGATGTTGAAAATTTGATTGAAACATGTAGAATCTGGGATCTTCAGAATATGAAAAATATGATGAATTTGCTTCGAGGCCCGTTACAACGTTGCTTTTCGAAAAACAGTATCTACCTCCACCAGTTGGTACGCATCGGGTTGCAGCGAATATTTTTCAAAAATATAACGAAATCTGATCGAAAGATCTTCTGTCTGCATCCACACAAATGAAGGACAGACAGAATACCAAGTCAAAAATAAAAACAAATACATCGATGGACTATTAAATTCGTTTATGCTAACAATACAAGATAAACGACTTTTGAAGTGAGAGATTTTCTTGATTAATTCAGTATGTAAATGGCTGTAATTTGGACTCTATTTATAGACCCAGATACACCAAATCTCATAGGGTTGTACCTATTCGCGTATGAACACGTCCATGCCCAATCGGTTTACCCAAATGGGTATGAACCATGGGTCGCATCCACTCCAACGGCGCACCCCGTGTGACTCAACCATCACACGTATTGTGTGTGCCACATTATTGTCACCTTATTGGCAAGTTGCAATAAGAAAGGACGCCTACAAAGTGCAAAGTGCAAAGTGCAAAGTGCGCCATCAAAGCGCCACATTGTAGCCATGTTGACGCATGCGCGCGCGAGGTGCGGGTGCGGGTGTGTGTGTGTGAAACACACCGGCTTCGCCGGTTTAACAAGCGAAGCACCTATGAGGCAAGTCACTTTAGAGCTAAAATAAGGTGAACTTAATATGTTTGCTCCCTTATATAAACCATTTAACTTTTTCCCACCTAAGCCAAAACTCTACACTCTAAAAGAAGCCTTCTCAAGCACAATTTTTTTTTGATAAAACACCAAACTAAGAGTATGTTTGGTAACGCTTCTTGTATTCTATTTTATGTTTTCTATTTTTTGTTCTCCAATTTTTGTTTTTGTTTTTAAAAACAAAAATAAAAAACTTGTTTGTGTTAACCTATTTTTAGTTTGCTTTTTGGTTTATAAAAAACAGAAATATATTCAGTTTGCACAAAAAAAATTCAACTTTGTTTTTGGTATTCAATATATACCTATAATATATTTATATATATTTATTATATATACACACTTATAATTATACTTATATGTATATGTTGGCACAATTGATTTACAGCAACAGCAAGCTCAGGTCTTGTCCATGTCATGTACTACAATAAACCTACCAGAGTTTTGTATAACTCAGGATTAGGAAAGACAATATCAACAGTTGGCATGCAAGACTAATTAATAATTGAGGGAGTCCCGGAAGGCCTACAACCAAGCATACCAGCTTTGACAAGTAAGTCCTTTGCATACTTGGCTTGGGAAAGAACTGATATCAGTTTGTGTATAATGAACTTTTATACTTAAGAAGTAATGAAGAAATCCCAAATCTTTGAGAGAAAAATCAGTACTTAATCCAGTAACAATTGATTGAATGAGATGATAATTATTCCCAGTAACCAATATGTCATCAACATAAATAACACAATATACTATCTTGGTGTCTTCTTGCAGAATGAACAATAATGTGTCTGCTTGGCTATTAACAAATCTCTTCTGAAGTAAACACTGAGACATACCATTCTCTCGTGGCTTGCTTTAATTCATATGAAGCTTTATGGAGCTTGCATACATGAAAAGGATATTGAGGATCAACATACCCTTGAGGTTGCTTGAGATACTACTTCTTGAATCTTGAGATACCCTTGGAGACATCCAATTGTTTAACCCCTCCAGCCAGAATTAATAGATAAGGTTAGGACCACTCTAAAGGTTTGTTGCTTCACCACTGGGGAACAAGTTTCACTGTAGTCAAGGTCTTCAATTTCCTAAAAACTCATGAGCAACTAACTAACTTTTTATCTTGCAATACTACCATATGCTTTTCTTTTAATTTTGAAAATCTATTAATATCCAATTGCAGAACAACTAGAAGGTAGAAGGACAAGGGGCCAAGTCTGTTGAGACATAAAAGCTTGATATTCTTCTGACATGACTTTTTGCTAGTCTGGAAACTTCATAGCTCCCCTGAATGTATGTGGTTCAATGGTTGGAGATGAAGAAACAGAAATTAAGGATAAGCGAACTCTTGGTATACCACTTTTGGACCTTATCATCATAGGATAAGTAGAAGTAGAACCGGGATGAGCATGAGCAAGAGAATGATTCAGTAAAATTGGAGGATTAGAAGGAAGAACAAATGGTGAAGAGGTTAAAGAACGAGGAATTACCATAAACTAGAGATTGAGGGGAAAAGAAGATGGAGGATATGGGATGAAGTAGGCAATGGAATTGGAGGATTTACTGGAGACATGTTATGTACTGAAGGTAGCACAAAAAATGGAATTGAAGTGGAATTGGAAGTATTAGAAAAACAAGGCAAACTAGATTGTGGTTTGAGTTTATGTTGTGCTCAAGAAACTTCATATGTCATGAAATGTAGACCTTGTTAGTTTGAGGATCAAGACATTTATAGCCCATAGTTTAATTGTGTAAAAAAATAGTGCAAAAATAAAATTTCTGCAAAATCTTGTATTCTTTAGAGGATATATTTTGAGGAAAAACTAATCTTGGTGAAAAAATTAGAGACGTGGGTCCAATAACTTTCTGCTAACTAAACACGCAAAAAGTACAAGAAAATTAAATACTATCACACTTTCCTCTCTTTTTTCCACTAACTGAACAAGAGTACCGTAGTGAAAATGCCATTCATCAATATCTCATTGGTAGGAAATTCCATGCATTACATCCTTACAAAATTTTCAAGTACGTTAATGGGAAAAACTTCATTTTCCAAGGACCATCATTGGCCCCATACAAGAAAGATGATGTAGAACTTCATTTTGTAGTTCTTCGTGTTGCTTTCATTTGCTTCCACCATTTTCTTTAACTTCTTGCTCTCTTCCAACAAAATCGTGGTTGCTCTAATTACCTTCTCCTTGCACTTCAATTTCAAGTTGAAAAAGTCTAAGAACAAAAATATTCCATATACATTCTGACACAAATGTTCTAGACACATCCGGATACAAATATGTTCAGAACCGTTAGATGCACACGGAGTTCATAAATTATTGAAAATCCTGGTAGAAATAATCATGGACATGTTCCTTGTGCTCAAACCAAAACTAGTCAAATTAGTATGCAATCGCAAAATATACAAAGGATCCTAATTAAAGAATTCACTTCGGACCCTAGAAATCTTAGAGCGACATTGAAAGTAGGGTTAGGATAGTTTAAATAAGTGCACGTAGTACTTAGAGGTGTTGGCTTCTTACAATGGCAAATGGGAACATTATGTTTTTGGTTTGGGAAGCATATGGATGCCATGCATGGACCAATTCTTCTTCTTCTGGCGAAATTATGTATTTTAATAATAATTTGTGAAGCGATGTAGTTTCGATGCAAAATTATATTGTTTTATTCGCACTATACGTATATTGTTAGAAATTGCAGTATAATTTTCCTGAAACAAAGATAAGTGATATGAAAGAGACTCAATACTAACAGTAAAAAGATAAAAACTTGAATAGATTTAAATTTTTGCTGAATCATATTGTAAAGATTCTGAATATGAACATAACCTTTACATGATTCCGCATAATCAAAGCTTTATGGATTCACCAAAAAGAATAAACCAAGAGAATTTCTAAAAAACCAAAAATAAATATGGCTACGCCGTCTCACGGCTTCTGGTCCCTTGATAATCATCATCCATGAACTTCTTCCACACCGGATGCTGCATCCACACCTTCTCCTTCATTTCATCGATAGACACGCCCTTGGTCTCCGGCAACAGGAAGATCACGAAAATTGCCATAACCAAAATCCAAGCAGAGAAGAAGAAGAATATGTATGCCCTCATGTGGCAGAGCATCGACAAGAACGCCTGAGCGATGATGAATGTGAAAAGCATGTTGGAGCTAACTGCAAAAGCAAACCCTGCTGTTCTTGTCTCTACCGGGAAGGTTTCGCTAGGGATCAACCACCCTAGTGGACCCCACGACCACGCGAAGCTCATCACGAACAGCGACACCAGAACCACCACAATCACCGCTAGCGCTGAATCTAGAGTCCCTGTTGCTTTCAAGTTCAGTAGTAGAATCACTCCTATTGCCATCTGCATTCGTTATTACAACAAACATGAGACAGAGATTCAGAGAGAGAAAGAGAGAGAGATGAGAGATGAGAGAGACCTGGCAGATGAACATCTGAACACAAGCCTGGAGAAGCAACTTCCGCCTGCCAAATTTATCAACACAGAATATCGAAACAAAAGTACTCAAAACATTCACGCTGCCGAGAATCACCGCCGACATCAACGAAGCATCGCTCTTAAACCCGCAAGTCTGGAACAAAACAGGGCCGTAGAACATAATCGCGTTAATCCCTGTACATTGCTGGAAAATCTGAATCACAACTCCGATCACAAGCGGTGGCCGGCTCTCTCTCTTCATCAATTTCCTAAAGGGCTGAGTAACTAACTTCGCTTGCTCACAGGCTTGTTTGATTTCTTCGTACTCTCCGTCGATTTCGTTCACTCCTCGAATTTTTCTCAGCGATGCTTTTCCTTGGTCGTCCTTGCCACGCTCCACTAGGGAGGTTGGGGTTTCGGGGATGAAAAAGGAGCCCAAGAAGAGGACTAAGGAGGGGGTTCCGGCGAGGCCGAGAGCCACGCGCCACCCGTACGGGTGGAGCTCTGAAGAGAAGTAGTTGACGAAGTTAGCGATTAGAATGCCGATTGTGACGAAGAGTTGGAAGAGGATGTTAACGGCTCCTCTGTGTTGGACTGGAGCCACTTCAGATAGGAAGAGAGGGACTGCCTGCAATTTTTTTTTTTTTTGAATATTAGAATAATTATGATAAAAAATTCAACAAAATACTGTACATTAATACAAATATTACCCAAATAAAATTTTGTAAGCATATTTTTGTATTTGCTCTCGAAAACTGCTAAAAAAATTATTGGAAAAACTGCTCCGAAATCTACACAGAAAGAAATTGCTCCATAAAAAACTATTTCAACCCAATAACTGTTTGAGAAAAAATAATTTTGCATAATAATTATTAAAAAATATCAAATCGAATTTGTACGCGCATCGTGTTTGCACACGCATGAATATATATATATACCTCGTTACCAAAACCAACTCCAATGCCAAAGAGAACCCTCCCAATGATCAGCACCCACTTAACTTCAGCTGCAGCACTAACCGCAGCTCCGGCCATGAAGAAGGCGGCGGCCACCATAATGGTAGGTTTCCGGCCGATCACTGTACAAGCCTTGGATGCACCAAAGCTAGCCACAAGGGCAGCAAGGTACAATGAAGAAGTGAAAAGCTGCAGCATTTGATCATCAAATTTACAGTAGTTGTCTTCCTTGGCATGAAGCTTTCTCTCATGAACATTTGGAAAGAATTTTATCAAGAAATCGTCCATCGACGTCACTCCACCTGTCAATTCAATCCAATCCAATCCAACCCGATCACAATTTCGTCTCATTAAAAATACCCATAAAAGAAATTAAAATTTAAGAAATGCCTGAATACCTGAAATACCGATATCGTAACCGAACATCAGGCCTCCGAAAGCAGCAAGAATCCAACTTGTTACGACATAGACTGTCATTTTCGATTTGAATGCCGGGTTTGCGTTCGTCATCTTTGCTTATTACGAAATATGCACACTTATTTACCAACTCCAAATTAATATCAAAACTGTTTATGTATACATATATATATATATATATATATATATGTATATATATATTATTTATATAATGTGGGTAGTCAGAGAGCAGGAGGAGCAACAGAGATATACAGTGCTTCCTTCTCCTCGGCTCTCTGTACTTTATTTTTGGAGATGAAAAGATTCAAACATTTGCTGAATTGAAATGCATTTTCTAGCACTTTTTATAGTGAGATATTGACTATTTTTGGATGCCTTTAATTCGGATAAAATTATGGATAAATTAGTGGATCTGAGTCTATAATTCGTAGTAGTGGCTATGAGCTTTGACTGCTATTTTTTTACGGAACTGAATTCACTCTGGTCCTTCAAATGGATTGGAGGGTCAAGTTGTAGACTATTTCAAGTACTTTATGGGATCTCATGAGATAATCGGAGCCGTTTATTTTTAGAAATTATCGAGTAAGATAACAACGTTAAATATCAGGTTATATAAAAGAATGATTAGTATTATTTTGAATCGCATTTATTTTGTTGAAAAAAATTATGAATACTACTTGATCAAAACACATGTACGGTAACTTTTACATATAAGTCACAATGTTTTAATCTCGATAAAGCATTTGGTTGGTGGTGCAAATTTGTCGTGGACAACATCTCCAATTTTGACCACATCTCCAATTTTGACCTTAAATTTGGAGATGTCAAATTATTGAACTAGAAAGGAAGGGACTTGGTGCCTGATGTGCATAATACATGTGTACGTGTTGTGCATTAAAACGATATCGTTTCGATGCACAAAATACTTACCGAACAATTGGATATTAATCGAATAATTTTCAAAAAGTATTTTACACACCAAAACAAAGTCATTTTGACGCTTAGTACGCCCTCTTGTGTGCAGTGCACAACAAGACCAATGGCATGAATAGTTTGATTTTTAAAGTGAGTTTGAATCAATCAGAGTTCCATTCATTTATATCCCCTGCTAAAATTGAGTGAATTTAGATTCCAATTGCATGCAAGGGCAGCTCTGGGCCATGACTGGCCTCCTAGTGCCTCAGGAAAAATAAGGTTCCGGAGAAATTAGAGCCCCTATAAAGTGTAAATAATAAATATGTAACATATATCAAACATAGTGAATAATATTATAAAGTTAAATTGTCTTATTGAAAGAATATGTTGTTGCTAGCTATCTTTAGGATTTATAATTCGAGACTCTTGAAGTTTATTTCTTTTTCATGTTTTCATTTCTACCTCACATAGATATTGTATGATATCTTAGGAGATTTTAATGTGAAGGCATAAATACTTGATTTGATTAATTAAGTTTATTTTGTATACCTTTTGTATTGTTTTTGGCAAAAGTTATCGAAATAGATATAAAATATATTATATTTGAAAAATAACTGCTTAATTTTAATATAAGTGAGTTTTCTTTGCTAAATCTTTTTAAATGTTGGGAGAGGCATTTATTTTATTAAATTTCAAGTTCAAACTAACTCTCTAAAATATTGGGAGAGGCATTATATGGGTGAATTTGCACTGTGCTGGAAAATGAATTTTATACGAAGCTTGAACTGAAATATGAAGAAAAAAAAATCATACATTTATCTACTGTAATTATTTTGAAGTTTATTTTATTCATTTAAAGAAATATCTGATACTAGGATCTCGGAAGCACGATTTTCAAATTGACGTCTTTAAAATTCAAGAGACACATATTATTGATATGATGATACAAATTCAATAGTTGTATCCAGGATCCAATCCGAGTTCATTTTGAGTTTTGGGTCATTTTGATTGCTTAGAATAAGGTCTCGGGATACGATTTTCGAGACGACATGCTCGAATATCAAGAGATACATATTACTGATCATCGTGGTGATACAAGTCTATTGGCTATATCATGGTCAAATTTGAATTCAATAACTCAAAAAGTAGCATTTTAATAGATGTAGTAGCATATCGGTGATTACCCGAGAGCTTAATTTACAAGCCGACATTTTCATAAATTGAAGTTTATACTCAAATTGATCGTCTCGATGATACGAGTCCATTAATAGTACCTGGGGTCAAATCTTAATTCGATTTGTGGTCCAAAATAAAAAAATAGCGCATCAAAGGCCAGGTTGAACACAATGGCAGTTCCGTAATTTAGGCATGCATCTGAAAAAATAATATCGAATGGTGGTGATCAATGTAAATTATTATAGAATGGTGGGTTAGAATTAAAATAATATTTTTTGGGTTGTGAAATAATACCCAATTGGCCAAGAAGAATAATATCCAAGTGCTGCTTTTGGTTATAAGTAATATCCAAGTAATGGGTCAGAATATAAATACTATCCAATGCATTTCTCTCTCGATGTTTCTCCAGCTGCATGCGGCCCCATTGCCCCATGCGGTGCCCAAGCTGTGTGCCAGGTCCTAGGGCTGAGATGGTGGCTTCCAATTGGTCTGATGGAGTGGCACACGCTTGGACAGCTGACATGGCGGAGTTTGGTTAGCTTGTTGATATGTTAAGGCTGACTGAGTTTTGCTTTATATCGCCCATAAATACATTTTTGCCCCTTTATTTTTTGGATCAAACTTTTTACTCCTCTCCCTTCCTAAGCCGCACCTCTCTCTCTGTCTCTCCTCTCTCTCTCTCTCTCTTCCATTTTTACTTAGCCTCAAAGTTCTCTCATTTTGGCCAAAAAAATGAACCCGATACAGAAATCAGAGAGCCTAGAATTCCTTTCGGAAACTATATTTTTGCCTTTCTTCTTCGTTTGTTTCGAGTCTTGTGGCTTCGAAACTATCGAAATTTAAAAGAAATTAGCATAGGCTTAGTTAGGATATTATCAAAAATAAGAGGGAGTTCTGCTCGACTATTTTCAGATTTAGAAAAATCTGAACGCACTATTACACTTGCATAGCTCGCGATAATAGGATTAAAGTCCAGTTTATGTCAAGTTATGATGTTATTTAGTCGTTCATGTGTCTTTCTTATTTTTATGTAATCAGTTAACTCAAATACGAATACAAGGTAGTGCTACAATAGACGCATTATTTAATTTTTGCGCCATTTATTTAATTTCTGTCCTCTTTATTTAATTTAATTTTCTTTTTCTTTTTATTTTCGATGTAAATATCGCGTCCGAGAAAGCCAGCATCCGCATCTCTAGTCCGCACTTCTAGGATCCCCAATTCATTTTCAAGAATTTCTAGTATGTACTTCTAAAATGTCAGGACATCATCTTTCTAAAGTCAAAATTGTGAAAGTCAGTGTCGACCTATGCCGATATACTTTTCGTGATTTTGATTTAAGCGGAACTTTTATAACGAGGATTCTAGGTTCTCACTATACAAATTTTCTCAAAGCCAATATTTATATTCCAATATGTCGCTCAATTGCGTCGGCACCTACCGGAGTTAACTCTTAACTTTTTCATTTTTCATTTTTCATTTCCCGTAACTTCTTTATCATTGTATATTATATTCTTTTCTCGTTTTTCCGTAACAATTACTGCTATTTTTTTATTTTTCGTAAAATTAATAAAACAAAAATAAATTTAATTATTTTCTGTAATTTGGACCATCAGTGAACCGAGTAGCTGCCGGGATGAAGGATTGCGGATAAAAAAATAAATTTAAACATATTCTATAATTTAGACCGCTAATGAATCGAAAAAAATAAATTTAAACATATATGTGTTCTACCTAAAAATTGAGAAATATAAATAGTCGTTGTGTTGTCCATGTCTCCCGGTCTTTAATCCCAATAATTTCAAATAAAAATATGTCGTGGTAATAGGTAGTTTATGTCAATTTGCCTATCGTGCTTTCTCGAAAGATTATCAGTACGGCATTAACACTTTATACCAAATTAACTTTGAAATTTTTGGAATGTTGGTGACATATGTAGTCAACGAAAAAAATAAAAATAAAAATGTGATAACGGCTAATTTGGTTTACGCTAATACGGCATATTGTATTTTGAAGAAAGGTTAATATAGTAATTCATCAATAAAACAGATCCCACTATTGTTAAACTTGAAAGTTCCTACGCTAGAAATTTATGGTACCTGACACCTCAAAAATAGAAACGTGACGGGCAAATACCAATTTACATATTATCTTTCGGTCAAAGTTTAACATATACTCGGTTTAACATTTTTGTCACTGAGAGCTGAATTGCATAAACCGAAACTTTGCCCTCGCACCTTGTTTTATATTTCTATCCAATTATACATTCAATCACTAGATATTTATTATTTTAGCCAAGGAAAATAAAATAAAATAAATATAGAAAAATTAAGTGCCGAAAGGACAATGTTGGGTGCCTAACATATTTTTAACTCGTAATAGTAAGTTTCCAAACCCATCTTTGTTTTCGAAGCTATATATCTAAAATGAGTCATTTCTATAAAACAGAATCATATTTCTAAGTCAAAATCAAAAATTTTTTTGAAGACATCTTCTTCGAAAATAATATTAGAGGGTGATTTGGTACACCTGAACTCTATGTTAAGTGACGACTCTAAGTTTTAAATAAGTCACAGCTGTTAAATCATTTTTATTTTTGTCACTTTTCAAGTCAAGAAATCATTTTGTCCCATTCAATAATTTATTTTCGTGAGGGGGGCAAGAAGTTTCTGAGCGCGACACACCTCGGGAGGCTTAGCAATCCTGTGGAACCCAGTCTCTTTCCAATTGGAGGACCTAGTCATCAACAAACATTTCATACTACTCAAAGTGGCTTAATTCTTTCAGAGTGTGTATTGTAAACATTCATGCTTCTAATGATGACAGTCAAAGGAGGTCCTTATAGTTAGACATCACTCAATTAAAATCATCCTTGGTGCATTGGAGAAAATTTCAATGAGATTGTGGAAGTGGGAGAGAGGATTGGATGAACTAATGTAACGAAAAGTATGCAAGAATTTAGGGACTTCATCAATGTAATGGACATGGAGGATATCTCAATGCAAGAAAGGAAATTTACCTGGCCAAATATGAGAACACTTCCTATAATGAGCAGGATAGACAGATTTCTAGTTTTGAAGGAATGGATATCAAATTTCAAATTAGTGGTGTGGGGTTTGCAGAGGCAAGTTTGAGAGACTTGGGTCCTAGACCTTTTAAATTCCTAGATACGTGGTTATCTAATCCATCTTGCATGACCGTGGCAAAAGATGCGTGGGAAGAAGAGCAAACTCGAGGATGGACATGACTCAAAAGAAGACTGACTCAATGGAATAAAGAAGTGTTTAGGAATGTGCAACTGAAAATCTCTACTATGGAAGATAAACTTCACCAACTGGATTTGACCAGTGAGACTAGACCACTTTCAAAAGAGGAAACTAAAGACAAACAGAAAGCTAGAGCTATAATACAGGAATCCTCAAGACATTTGGAAATTCTTTGGAGACAAACATCTAGGATGTATTGGCTTCAAGTGGAGACAAAAACACCAAATTTTGTCAAGCAATGGCCAATAATAGATTTTGAAGGAACAATATTGGAGCAATCAAGGTCAATGATGTCACGCCCTCAATTTTAAAACATATAATAATACATATTATTTAAGAAATTTTCATAATTCTCACCAATAAATCCAAAAGATTTCATTCATGATCAAACCATCCAATTAAAGTTTAAATATAATACCGATCAAAGAGACATAACCTGGCCCAATATATCTGACTGTTGAAGGATACAATGCTTAATCATAAAACTAGCTGAATGATATTTAAATTACACAAAAACTTTCAAAAGGGTTTACAAGGCATTATATGAAATCTATCAATGTAACTCCCAAAAAAATGAAGCATCATTTCATGCATTTCAAACATTCCATGCTAAACTCTCGGAAGGGTACCTAAAAACGATAAGGTGAGCTACCCAGTCCAGTGAGAGAATCTACACCAATATTATGAACATATGAGGTGAATTTGCTTACAACACAAATACTGTATGATAATAAGTATAATCTCAGGAAACTCTATCAAAGCTTGCATGCTCAATGTACTCACCCATGACGTTGTTTCTATCCACTAGTTCATATGTCTATCTCCTAAATCCCCTGTTTTCATTATTAACATATCGGCATTCATTATCATATTAGTTCTCTTTTAAGTATTTCCCCAAGTTGGACACTAACACCATAATAGGCTGATCAAGCATAATTTCAACAAGAGCCAACAATCTCATATATACTCACAGCATGCTCCCGAAGGACACAAGACTAACTAACACTACATAAGCATGATCATATGCATGATACAAAGAGAGTAGTAGAATAATGCCATAACAATCCATTCATATCAAGTAATTCACCCACCAAATGCTTTATCGCATTGCATGGCTCACGTGTCTTGTCAAAATATTATTGTCATGTGTCATATTTGTATATTCCTAGTATTTTTCCTAATGGGACCAGTACATTCTTAACATTCTCGAAGGAATCTAATACATTGAATATCTTATCATCATTTCATATGTCAACATTCATCAATGTATCACTAATTTTCATCGAATGATTAACGTCTCATAAGTATTCCTCACATTCAATCAATTGAAACAAGACTTAAAGTTCCATGCAATTCGACAATCAACGGGAATAGATAATTCATAATCTATGGTATTAAAATAGTAATCTACTTCGATATTGTGAAAGACAAGTGACTGATGGCTAGAATGATAACCATGCACTTAACACGTCATAACTAATAAACCCGCATCGCATCCATGCATAATTCTCATAATTCGTCTTATGGTCAAGATTGAACACACCATGTACTCACATACACGTCATTCAAGATGGACAAAGCATCTCACACGTAAGGGGTCATCAATCTACCTTTTAACTCAACCAAGCAAGACATAATGCCTTACAATGGGTTAAGGCCTAACTCCTTCCTATAGGACAAGGAGACTTCCCACTACACTAAAATCGAGTGAAAAATCTCCTAAATCGATGACATGAAGGGTAAGCTCAAGGAGGTAGAACATTACGCGCAATTCTCTCACATCAATACCCAAAACACGGTCACACAATGATTCCTCACAAACAAGGTCTCGGCCTAAGAATAGGCACACGGTTCTCATACGAGAGACATAGATTGACAATGACGCCAATACCGGGTATTCCCGTTATTAAGGCATACTATATAACTTAATCCAACGTTCTTTACTTTCACAAAACATTGTAAGTTCTCATTCGTTGTTTAATTTAAAATAACTTTCATTCCATAGGTTAAATCACTACGCATATCCGATTAATTCATTTTCTTATTAACTTGTGAAATATCATAGGGTTTCATCAGAACTTCCAAAATCTCAATATTTCTAGGTCCATAATGCCAACTATCCAAAACACAAGTTATCTCTCCAAAATACCATATCGCACCTCTAATCATACTTGACAATCTCACCCTCATAAACGTAATATAATATACTAAACAGTGGCCCAAAACCATAAACTTGTCAACCTAGAATCCAATAATAAAGTTTCCAAATCGGGTATAGTCGCTCGAGCGACCATCAAGGCATTGTAGATTCTCATTCATTGTTTAATTTAAAATAACTTTCATTCGATAGGTTAAATCACTACGCATATCCGATTAATTCATTATCTTATTAACTTGTGAAATATCATATGGTTTCATTAGAACTTCCAAAATCTCAACATTTGTAGGTCCATAATGCCAACTATCCAAAACACAAGTTATCTCTCCAAAATACCATATCGCACCTCTAATCATACTCGACAATCTCACCCTCATAAACGTAATATAATATACTAAACAGTGGCTCAAAACCATAAACTTGTCAACCTAGAATCCAAAAATAAAGTTTTCAAATCGAGTATAGTCGCTCGAGCGAGGTGATGGTCGCTCGAGCGAACTACAAGGCAGTAGCAGTCGCTGAATGGTCGTTGAAAAAATCGCTGGAGCGACAAAAATATTAAATGTTCGCTCGAGCAATAGAGAGGTCGCTCAAGTGATTATGGAAATTTCAAAAATCCCAGAAATAGCAGATCGCACAAAACAGATTTCATACACCAAAATACCAACCAAAAACACAATAAAAACTCCAAACTTAACATATATGCATAATAAGAGTGAAATTCTCCTACCTTAAGCTTCAGATCGATGGATTTGACAAAGCACACAAAGCCCTAGCTTTCAAATTGTCTTGAGCTTCAAACCCTCTCTTCCGAGTTTCAAATCAACGATCAAGCTTTCAATACCCGTCAAGCACGATGTAGTTCCGCCATATCTTGAAGGAATTTGAAACCAGAGCAAGAATTTTAGTGATATGGTAGAGAGAGGTGAGAGCTATGTAGAGAAAAAGAGAAAGGTGTGAATGAATTGGGTGACCTCTCCTCCTTCCTTATAAAATATGATTTGATGCTTCGAAATGGGTTCTCAAATAAGATCTCACCACTCGTGTACGCGTGCGTATCAGCTAAAAGTCCCGGGTCCAAGTTCCGCTACTAAAAGTTACGAATCATATCAAATAAACTAAATACATATTCCGAAATAAATAATTTAAAACGCAAAAATTTTTTGAGTCCTTACAAATGACAACATCATATATGATCCAATAGAAATGAAGGAAGCTACAGTTCTATTTTTCTACCAAATATTTAAGGAGCCTATTAATCTTAGACCTTTGATTGGAGTTTTTCCAAGGAAGCTGCATGAGAGTGAAGTTTTAGGCCTTGAAATCCAATTCCAGGAGATGGAGTTTTGTCAGGCCATCAAAGACTACCATAGCCTCAAAGCACCAAAGTCTGAATGGTATTATTTTTTCCTTTATCAAAAAGGCTTGGCCTTTTATGAAGGTTGATATTACGAAGTTTTTCTCTCAGTTTCATACTCAGCCTATTTTACCCAGAGGTATTTCATCCACCTTTATTGCCTTGATACAAAATCTTTGAGTCCTAATGGTCTGCAGGACTATAGGCCTATTGGGATGGTCAATTGTATCTATAAAATTCTAGCCAAAGTGTTGGCTAAGAAATTTCAACCTGTTTTAAATAACACCATAGGCCCTTCTCAATCTGCTTTTATAAATTGTAAACAAATAATGGATAGAGTATTGATAGCAAATAAGGTTATTCATCACTGGAATAAAAAAGCAATGGGGTAAGATGGTCTGATTTTTAAGATTGACTTTCAAAAGGCATATGATTGTGTAAACTGGGGCTTTTTGACGCATATGCTAAAGAGTGTGGGTTGTGGAGACAAATAGTGTAAATGGATGTATGCATGCATATTATCCTCTTATTTATCTGTCCTGATTAATGGATTTGCATCAAAGGAGTTCAAACCTCAAAGAGAGGTGAGACAAAGAGACCCCATGTCTCATTTCCTTTTTGATGTTGTAATTGAAGCCATGAGTATCCTGTTTGAGAGGGTTCAACACATTGGTTTAATCAAGGGAGCCCAAGTAGGGGGAAATGGTAAAATTTTCACCCATCTTCCAGTTTGCGGATGACGCCCTTGTCTTTTGTAATAATGATGAGTCTGAAATCAAAAACATCAAAAGAATAATGAGGTGTTTCCAATTACTTTCAGGGTTAAAGGTCAAGTTCATCAAGGGCAAACTATGTGGGATTAAGGTTTCAACAGGGGACTCTGAGAAATTAGCTATTATTCTTAGATGCAGAAGAGATACTTTGCCAATGAAATACCTGGGCATGCCCTTAGGGGTTAATCAAAGAAGGACAAAGGTATGGCAACCTATTATTGACAGGTTCCAACAAAAACTATCTTTATGGAAAAGAAGGCTACTATCCATGGCTGGGCGATTAACTCTGCTTAATCAACTCTTTCCAGCATTCCTATCTACCTCATGCCACTGTTCAGAATGCCCTCTTCTATTGCAGATAAGTTAGAAAAATCCCAGAGATTGGGGGGACTTACCAGAAAAGAAAAAACTTCACATGCTCAAGTGGGATAAAAATCACTAGGCACAGGAAAATGGGTGGTTTAGGCATTCGTAAGTTAAAGGAACATAACAGTGCTCTCTTGGCAAAGTGATGGTGGAGGTGAGTTCAATTGGTTAAAGGAAAATACAACCTTCCTCAGTTGGAGTGGCAACCAACCCTCCCACTGTCAGGTAGGGTTTCTCAATGCTGGAAAGACATCTACAGCTTGAGAAGGAATGCAAGTGACATGGGAAATATCAGCATTCAGGGTTTCAAATGGATGGTGTATGCAGGAAATGCTACTAGGTTCTGGAATCACAATTGGCTGGGAGATCAACTTTGTCAGAAAAATTTCCTAGACTGCATGCAATTTCAAACAAAAAACAATGCCTGGTTCTGGTGATTTATGACCTGACTACAAGGAGTTGGATGTTATATTTCAAGAGGAATCTATACTCTTAGGAAGAGTTCCAGTTGCAAGAGCTTTTGAGTAGTCTTTCATCCGTTAACATTAACAATTCTAAAGATGACAGATTGGTTTGGAGTGGATTTTCAGACCTTATAGTCTCAGTGAAGTCAACTTATGCAATGTGGGAGAAGAACACCTTTGAAGAAAATCAGGCTCTCAAGTCAATTTGGAAGAATATAAGCCCGCCAAAAGTTGAATTGTTTCTATGGAGGGCGTATCGGCAAGCTAAACCAACAAAGGACCAACTGCTGAAGAGGAACATTAATCCTTTGGGTCAGCAGTTTTGCAGCTTCTGTCAAAGAGAAGAGGAATCAATCAACCATCTATTACTCATTTGTCCTGTTGCGTGGAGAATACGGAGTAAAATGATGGAATGGTGGTCTGTAATGTGGGTATGCCCTATTTGTGTCTCAACACTGGTAGATGTATGGTTTTCTCAACATCAACCAAGTAAAGCTAGATGCCTATTACGTAATGATCATGTTTTCGATGGAAAAAATTTGGATGAAGAAGACACTTCTGACATAATCAAGATCAAGGCAATCCTATGGTGCAAAGCAAAAAATCTTCCATTTTACTGCTCGGTTGATCAAATCAAGAGTTGCCTTAATGCAGTTTTTAGAGCAAGTTAGGATGGGTTCTTCTCTAGATTTTATTCTTTTCTTCCTGTTTTTTTTGTATGATGGCACTTTGCCATTAGTTTTCCTTAGGCTGTCTTTTCTGCTTTTGGATCCAATAACTCATCCTACTGGTTACTCTTAATCTTTGTATTTTCTTCTCAACGATTAATATACTTCTATTTCTGTTTGCTGAGAAAAAAAAAAATTACTCTAGGACTGACAATCCTATGTTGCTTTTTGTTGGTAAAATAAATTTTTATTTATTTTATATAATGAAACATAATAGAATAATAAAAATAAAATAAAATAATATTAACGTACTTTTTTTTTTTTTTTTTGAGTTTTCCTATTTTACGTAGTCATACCATACTAATACCTATACCAATACCAGTGCTTCATAGACCCAACCTGATGAGGGAAAAAAAACACTCATCTAATGCGTCGAGACGGCAGTCTTGGTACACAGACCTTTTGAACACATCTAGACAGCCAACGTGCATCTAACGATTCCACACAGATTTAAGAGTGCCTAGCATCACTCATAAAAGTACACAAGAATATGTTAATCTTTCTGGAGTACAAATTTAAGACTGAATTTAACTTAAATTTATTCGTACAGATTTAGAGTGAGTCTAATATATATTTTTCTATTTGAACACTGCAAGTATATTCGATGTTTTTTAATTTCTTATATAATTTTTCACCAACATTTTTAAATTTCCTTATTTGCTTTAATGAAAAAAATTAGAAAACATCAAAATATCAAACAAAATTTAAAAAAAAAAAAAATCGATATGATATACTACAAACAGTAAAAACTGTTACTTAAAAAATATTATATTTTAACTTTTTTGAACTCTTAATCATATTTTTTTTACTTTTTAAATTACTTTCGTCAAAAGAAATAATAAATCTAAAAATTAAACGCAAATTTAATAAAATAATTTTAAAAAATATGCAAAAAATAATGACATTTATACCATAAAAATTAGGACAAAGAGAACCCAAGTACAAACAATTAGTTTGTGAAGTTTTATTGCTTTGAAGGAACATTACCAACAACTTTTATTTTGGACTACAAGAGTTGCGTTCAATGAACTTGAAGGATCCTAAATGAATCAAGTAATTATTTTTCCTTCTGATTTCGCAGCGGAATGCGACGAAGCAAATGCAGCTCAATAGACGACGACAAGTGTTTCACTGCTGTTTCTGATATTCCAATATTTTTGGCCCCGAGTCCCCCAACAGACACTTCAGTTCAGTTCTCTATTCTCTCTCCTCTCTTTTTTTGTGCTTCACAACATTTTCTGGGGCAAAGGATCGGACGCTGAAAGCTCCGAGTACATGTTAGCTATAGCTTTCGCAAAATACGCCTTTGCCTGAGGTCTCTTGATCTGGAAAAAATAATAACAATAATAATGATAATAAAGTAGACAAAAGAATGATTTTCAGTCTCTCCCCCCATGTCTATTTTCCGAAAACAGGATTTCCAAATGAACACTTGCCTTGAATGTTGGTGTGAGCAAACCATTCTCCATAGTGAATGGTTCAAGCACCAAAGTCACAGCTTTTGCAAATTCGAATCCTCTCAGCTGAAATGTAATGCCCAAAAAAATGGATTAAGAGATGGTTACCAAATTTATATTTACATAAAGGGCAAGAATATAATTAAAAGCCAATGAAATAGCATACACAAGATACCTGAGCTTCCCTCCCGAGAGCGTCCAAGTCAGCCAAGACAGCAGCCCTTGCTCTCGGGTCGCTGCACAATTCTCCTAAATCGTTGTACTGGACATGAACATTCACAGCAAATCATATTGTGAATTGTTACTCTAGGGACTTCGTTGAACAATTTTAAGCACAAATAGATTATTCTACTCCAAGCACATGTTGACAAGGTTGCAAACTAAACATTGAGAAAAGAAACATGTGCGTTTTCAAAAAGGTAGGTAGTGGGATTGTGAAGCCTGATTAGTACCGGAGACCTCACTACATGTTAGCGAAGGCATAGTTTGTTTTGAGAAACAAAGGGCATTACGGTAGTTCTTTGACAACACATATAAAATGGCCACCTTAGCAGCCCATATAGTATTCACTCGATAATATAGTCAAAACTAGTGTGAGCTGCGGAGTAAACAACCTTGCTATTAATGGCATGTCACACTATCTTGTTGTGATTGATTTTTTCTTCTTGCTATTGTGTGTGTGTTTTTGTGTTTCATTGTGTAACAGTTTGGGCCTCCACATCCCTCTCATCTGTTTAATCTCAAGGCAACAACCATATAATGGTAGAAAGACAAGTACCCATAAAACTGGCTGTACGATCACTGTGAAGTCATCAATCATTTGAAAGATCTCAAGGACCAAGTGTGCAATTGGGTTGAAAATCTTGAGTTCACAACTATGCCGACCATTATTTATTGTTTGTAGAATGAATTAATAAAACCAAAAGTCACCTTAATGCCCTCATTTGCAGCCCACGCTCTTAAAACATCTGGTTCTACTGAGATGACAGCAACCAAGGAAGAGTTGAGGCTGTCACCTACACGGGAATATAGAAAAAGTCATACATAGACGGACAGGCAAAGAGTCAGAGAGAATGTTAGAAAACCTAATTTTCTTACCATAAACAAAACACTGCGCACCGAACTTGCATTTAGCATATACGTTCTCAATTTTCTCCGGAGCTATGTACTCACCCTGTGCCAACTTAAATATGTTCTTCTTCCTGTCATAATAGGATGACATTTTTAATACCACACACATACCCAATCTCAAAAAATATAGCTAAGAAACTCCAATTGCAAATAAATCATGCAAAACAAATCTTCCAATGTAGACAAGGAAAGACCTACAATCAGAATCATCCTAGCTGCTTCATCTTCATCTTGCAAAGGATATTCCATTTTTCTCAGAATTTTGACCAAACAAAAAACAGAGACAAATTTGTGTGTGCACACACAGTGTCACAGAGAGATGAATATTGGAAGGAGAAAAACAACAGATGAGGAAGAAAAACTAGTGCCAAGTTCATTGTTCGATATGGTATCAAATAAGCAATGCCGAACATCGTGATCATATAAAATGTACATATTCTAACCACAGCAGTTTGCTGTCAATAAGAAACATGCCATTTAAGTTCTTAATTCCCAGTAATTAGGGTCATATCAATTCATCCAATTCTAAGCGAGGATAGTGTCATCACCTATCAATTATCTTTAGGCGACCTCCAGGTGACCATAATCCTATGTCTCCTGTATGAAGCCATCCATCCTCATCAACTACTTCTCTCCTGTAAAATTTGATTGTCATGTGAGTGCAACTACTTGTCCTTGACAAAAGATTAAACCTTTTTTTTTCCTCTTTGTTGGGGTTGGGGTTTGGGTTGTGTGTGTGTGAGTGATGGTTTGGAGAAATGAAATGAAATTGACTGAATAAAGAGGAGCTAGTAAGATAGAAAGGCAAGTACGTCTGCACTTCATCTTTATAGTAGCCATGGAATACAATGGGACCCCTCACACAGATTTCTCCGCGTGGATAGGGCCGATCCTCGGATGTATAGTTCATTTCTGGAACATCTACGAGCTTCACTTCTGGAAGAAACAAAGTAGAAAATATATCTTACCCAAACATCAGTATAATAAATATCTCAGACAACGTAAAAGTTGCAACCATGTCAGAAGTAAGACTATAGTTAACGTGCATATTTGACCACAGCGCCTGGCCACTCACAAGAAGAAAACCTAGTGGCTAATTGGTTGTTCAATATGTTATCAAACTAGACAAGGTCTTTTGGGTTCAAATACCAAAGCCCAACACAAGAACATAACAATTTTGTCCACATTCGGACTGCAGCAGTTGGCTGTCCACAAGAAACATGCCATTTAATTTTTAATGGTTGATTTATCCTTGAGTAAAGGTTGCAACAACACCCCCCACCCCCCCCCCCCCCCAAAAAAAAAAAAAAAAAAAAAACCCAAGCAGCCTCAGTCAAAAAGAAACAATTAGTCATTACCATCACGCATTCGCAAACTGTACATTCAATTTCCTTCACTTTTTTTTTTCGGATCATCTAGCCAATTTCCTTTAAATAACCCTACAACTCACCACAAGCAGGATTAGGAGAGCCAACGTGACCAGATAGATTGTCGATATCCTCCATAGCGGTTATAACACAAGAAGTTTCAGTCATACCATATCCTTCCAGAACAGGGCAACCAAAACACCTGTTACATTGAACTTTTATGTATAACCAAGTAGAAAAAGAAGTAAAACAAAAACACAATACATGGTGCAACAATAGGAAGCCATTGAGGAGAAGAAAGCCATCAACTTACACCCTCAGGAAGTCCATTACATCTGGAGACAAGGGTGAAGCACCTGATAACATAACACGAACCCTTCCCCCAAGCTTTTCCTTGATTTTATTGAATACCAACCTGTCCCACATGGGAGATGGATTCTTGCCTGAAAGAGTTGCACAAAGAGAACCTAAATTTCAGAACAGCAGGCATACAACGCAAGGATCTGTTCTCTTACTACTTTTAGTGGTTTTGTTTAATTTTTTTCTTTTTAATTGTTGGGAGAAAAGGGAAGGGATAGAAGAACACTGAGATGATCGCAAACTGAACGAAATAAGGCATTGAATTTCTAAAATCTACCGTAAAAAAAGGATGAATAACAGAAGTCGCAAGGATTTTTCCTCTTATTTTTTCGTTCTCGTCTTTTTTCCTTGTTCCTAATATGTCAAGTAAAATGATCACAGTGTCAAACTATCAGTTGACATTTCAATTTTCCACATCGTGAAATGTAATATTCCATCAAACACTTCAGATTTACGCATTACTTGTTTCTCGGTTGGATAACAATGAGATCAACTCATTGATGACAACTCAACAATTAACTAAATCAAATGAACTGGCTTGTAGAAGCTCAAACTACATGCAGAAAAAAGTATTGAAGAAACTACGATGAAGTTTATTTATGTTTCCAAATCAAGTTTTTTCTTCTTTATTTTACTTGTTTGGGAAACTTGAAATTCTATACATTTTTTTTAATTTATACACTTCTGCCAAGTTCTAAGTTGATCTGTTTGGACTTCACTTTGAACATTCTTAATTTCGACCGCAAAGTATCCTAAGATAGGTGCCCTTTGCTTGTACATTGACAATGACCACGTTGCTATTCTTTTAACACATTAGTCCCTTATCCCAAATTCAACATAGCTAATTAACGACCGTCTACCTATAAAAAAAGATATAGCTAATTATCCAATGAGGTAAAATTCACCACAGAATTTCAACCATCAAATCACAGAGCATCTGTCCTTCCTACAAAAAGAAATGCACGGGAATGGCAAGCACCTTTTCCTCCAAAACTTTACATGAAAATTAGTTCGCTACAATGATCGCTCATAATATTCAAAGATTCAAGTAAAATATACTTAAGATGATCATGAGGCTCACAGATGCTGAAATATTGATGTCACCTTAATAGAACCAAGCATGAATTCTTTACCTCTAAATTTAAAACTAATTATCAAGTCCCAAACTAACAATGCTACAACCAATTGTTTAAGCTAAGGGCAACCAATTTTTAGTTGTAAAGTAATAACATTCGCAAGAATATGGGAAACAAAAGAAGCCTCACACACACACAAAAGATACATTTGTTAATAAGTTACCATTGAATATAGCTTGCTTCTTAGATTTGTAGGCAGCATTAAATAACCTCTCTCGTAGACCACCAGATGTCTTCACAGCATTCATAATGCTACAACAGCCAAGCTGTGTGAATGCTAAATGGCCATGCATAATGAACTCAAATCAGTAACTTAATCGGCGTTGGATAATAATCTTACCCAGAATATATTCTGTTGTACAACCGAGGAACACTACAGAATACAGTAGGTCTTAAAGCAGCCATATCTTCCATTAGTTTCAAGTTGTCCTGCACACGGAGGTTAAATTGCAAATTTAAGGTCCTCACAAAAATGACCATTCATTTCACTACTTGATACGTGACAAGATTATGATCTGCAACCAAAGTCCAAAGTTACGTAAAGCATTTTGGAAGAAAATAACAGCAAACTAAATAATGCAGGCCTCAATCATTCAGGGTGCTGGATGGCTGGTCCAGATAAAAAGACATAACATCTGACCTTATTTGCATGAAGCAGGTACCCTCAGACTTCAACAATACTCCAATGCTAAGCAGCACGGAGCTTTTACCTTTAGACTTATTCTTCACTGTAACCTAAGTGAACCTTGAATTGTTACATTGTAAACTGATTTTGCTACTCAAGGAGCTACTTGTTATGATGACACACAGCTCTCATGCTTCCTTTTTTCTTGACTAAAATCAAACAACATAATAAATTCAACTATCCAGGGTCAATGTCATTAATACTACTAAGACTTTCGGCATACTACCAAAGCTTTAATGAATCATGCTTCAAATTTATCCGTGTTTTGCACATGGACGTAGCCTCCTAGCAAATGTCTCAAAACACATCTTAAATGGGAAACCTTAAGACTGCAGCATGGAACTAATGCAATCACCAAATTCAAATAAATGCATGGCTGAGTGTCATACTCCTTGGTAGAACCCAACAGCCATTCCAACATGTGCCGCGGTGGCCTGGCTACTCCGCTCATATATATGTGCCAAAGGAAGATATGATATGTAACTGTCAAGAAAGAAAGAAAGAAAGATAAGGAAAAGGTAGATTTAGCACAACAGAACTTCAAACATTACTTCATCATTAGAATGGAAAAAATAAAGGCATTGTTCAGTACATGCAGATTGGTACTTGTGGCGAACAGAAGTAGTTCGAGAGCCACAAGTAGTTCAAGAAGTCATTGTGTCCAACCATAAGTTTTTCCCTAACGAAGGAAGTCCCACGATGTTGGGACTTTAAGATCCTCGTGATTGAGTAACATGGCCTTGCGTCTTAGTTCTAATTACCCACAAGAACCACCTACATGGTCTCTACCCAATTTTTTCCTATTTAGCATAATTTATCAAAACATAAAACAGCATAACTATCGTAAACAGTGCCAAACGAGATACCCACACATCTGATGAATAGAATTTTTGAGCAAGACTTGACCCAGCAACATTCGCAATCAAGTTTCCATGAGACAACACAGCTCCCTTAAAATAGTTGAAAAGAGAAGAGACCTTGTTAACTTCATATAGAAGTCAGGTTGTTGAGTATGATACAAAACAAAAATAAAGCTCACCAAAGCTTAAATCAATACCTTTGGAGTCCCAGTTGTACCACTTGTATAGCAAATAGTAGCAATATCGTCAGGCTTTGGAGGAAAAAAAGGCTGAGGTCTACTACGACCCTAAAAGAAATCATACACAAAGTTCGGAGAAAAAATTCTCAGGCAAGAGAAAATAAGAGTATAATTAGAGCATCGTAAATTGTAATGATGTATAATTTTGCATAACGAAAGAATTACCTACACTATGAAATTTGAAACCTGACCTTGATGTGAAACATAACAAAGAAATAACATTAATGTAAACAAATCTTGTCCACAGCTTATGTCCAACAAGAGAAGCCCTCAATACCAGAGGGCAAAAATAGGGAATGCTAATTGTTTCACGGACTCCTTTGAAACAGGAGAGTATTCATGGACAATATAACGTAGGTATTTATGTATCACATATGTTGTATCCATGTAGCTACGAATATGTATAGACTTCATGACTGCAGAGACCACAATAAAATACTCCAAGAATAAAAGAACAAGATGCATTCAGCATGATCTAGCAGTAGGACAAGACTCCTTATTGAGCTGAAGTAAATACAAACGAATAATACTGACCAAACCAATGAATTGACATTCAAGGCCCGCTAGCATGTAACTGGCATACTTCTACTCAAGGTCCAAGGATCAACTAGGGAGGTCGAAGCTAATAACTGGATACCAGATACAACCGAGAATAATATTGAGAAATCAAAGCCATCCATAAAAAATGCACAAGAGAAATTTGTGACAGGAATGCCGCACTTCTACATGGACGAGAACCCTCAGGAGAAAGGAAGTACATATTGAAGAAGCTTTAAAACCAAGGAATGGGGAAGGAGAATATTGAAATATAATATAGTTGCTACTTAGAACATTGATGGTCTTGCACGTCCCAAACTTATTTTGATCTTAAAATAACATAATTGTTAAAGGTAAAAGGCATGCAATTGTGCATGCGCCTAAGGTAGAATTACAGAGTAAAAACTGATATAGTGCATTAATGATTCCACTTCAGATATGTCAAACTTATAGCCCACAGGACAGGAGTTTGTAATCCCCTTAGTAGTCACCTAGAGCAACCAGATAATTAGAGATACTCATCCTTATACCAATTCCAAAGAAAATTAGGAGACACTTTAAAACACATTAAATCACCTCACTTAGTAGTTTTGAATATGACACAACTTCAACTCCAGTTGTCGACGGAAGTGATGGCACATGTTCATCAATCCCTCCAACGACCTAATGAAAATAAAACTAGATGTAACCCCTTAAAGGAGATCTATCAAATCAGCAGTAAAATCAATTTGAGGGGATTCAAGTTAGAAATATCAGATGGATTTCATACCACTATAAGACGTAGAGACGGAATCTCAGACAAGAAACTCAGCAACTGCAAAATCAAAGACATAAGAGGTATAAACTGAACGAAATAAGCAAAAGCTTGACAAATGCATCAGTTATAGTTCTCAAAAAAAAAATTAATATCACGTCACTTATCTCTAAAAAAATAATGTCAATGTTACCAAGTTCACTGTCAGTTTCTAAAAGAACATAGGATAAGCTCCTATATTGAATTTTGATAACCCATTAGTCCTCCTCTGGCCAAGACCCCTTTGTATCGATGAACTTGGACAAAGAAAGCACGTGCAAGGATAATTATGTAGCTCCGCAACATTTTAGACTCCGCACCAATGTCGCATCTATCTTCTGGAAGGGAGTCAATTCACAAATGACAACGTTTGAAACCCCCTTATATCCTTTAAGGGCAACCCTTTCATATTTTGTTTTCTTTTCAAATATCACAGCCTATTATTCAAAAACAACCACCTCTCAATGTTTTACTGTTGAAGACTACTATCTTGAGCTTAACATGGTAACTTTTCTCAATGTTAAACATTGCAACACTTACAATGTTCAATGTTTCGGGAACACAAAATATGGCTTGCACAAAAGCGTGGTTTACAATGTACTTAACAGCATCTGGACCTGCAGACAAACAAAAGATTGTTACAGCAGGAGGCCTGGAAAGTGGTGACTTTAAGCAAAGATCCAACTCAAATTACAACAGACCAACTAATCACTAACCAAGAGTGTCATATAAAGGAACCGAAATGAACGAGTAAGCCGAACAGGCATGATCAACAATTAGCCACTCCGGTCTGTTGATAAAATACAGCCCAACGGAAGTTCCCTGATGTAAAAACCAACCAACTGGGATTGTGAAATATACAATGAGAACGGATCTAAGAACTTCAACTCAAATACAAGCCCACAGAAAGCATATCGAATCTAATAACAGTGTTAAAAAGGAAAGAAGAATACTCAAACCCAAATTTACTAAAGATGACTTGCCTTTGGTATACCCCGACATACTAGACCAGAACCGATTGCTGACCTAGCAGTACCTGCTTCCCCATATGTCATCCACTTGTACCTAAAAAGTTTAGAAACTATAAGAGATGAATAAGGGGAATCAAAAATGAATTCAGAGCTTAGATTATATAACCAACTTACTCTCCAACTGTACCATCAACCCGAATTCGCGTACCCAGGTATTTGTGATCCCGAAAAGTCTCAACTGAATGGCTATTTTTGCAAAAGAGAAAACAAAGAAAGTGGGAAATACTTCTCAATGGCATTAACATTGCAACCAAAATTAGCAGACACAACAACGATGAAACAAATAAAGCAAATGAGGGGTGCTCACACAAAATTGTCATGTAAGGTACCAATTTCAGGATGATCTGGAAATCTGGTAACAAGCTTCAAAGGAGACCGTGCAGATCTGCATTACAATAATCTAGGAAGTTAACAACAAAAGTATGGTAATAGAGCTAATTAAAAAAGATCAAGAATCCCAACCTGTACACATTCCACTTCCCTGTCTGCAATTTCTCTGGAAGCACTACGCTAAACCCCTGTTCTGCTTAGAAAATGGCATTGTGGTTAGAAAATGTGTTTGTGCATGTTGGGTGTAAGTGTGTTTTTTTTTTTAGCGTGCGCACATGCGTGTGTGTTAGAGAGAGAGAGAGAGAGAGAGAGAGCTGTGTGCATCCAAGAATGATTGATGAATGTTAGTGAACGCAATAACAATCATCATAAATTCAGTCCAGAGACTCTAGACCATATTAATCGACCAACACGATAGCACCAAAATTTTGTAACTTGACATATGGTAGCAACAGATAACTGCTGTTGATTGATATAATTGTTGACCCATAAAAATTTCACACACCATAAACTCACATGTGGCATATGTAACCAAGGCATATCCATTTTTGCTAGGAAACAAATGAAGTCCACACATGTCATGCTAAAAGGAAAAATAAATTAATGCTACAGGTTTTGTCCATATGCTACCAATTTTACATGCATACGCTGGTAGTTACCAATTTATACATGGTATGTTCTGTCAAATTGATTTGAGGAGATAAAATGATACATATCGAAGAAGTGTGACCTTATTGGAAACCACTAACATGCATGGTGAAGCAGTTGTTTGACCATGACCCCACTACTCAACGTGGGTAACAGGTTAAGGAAAAAACTGTCGCATTTTCTCTCAAACAACTGTCCCATATCTCTCCCTCTATATGGCAAGAGAGTGGAAGAGAGAAAAAATAGCATGAGCAGAAGGATTATCCCATCGAAGGAAGAAAAGGCAAAAAGGAGAACAAGTGAAGAAAACTACAGTGGAGAGAGAGACACTGACACACAGTGCAAAAATAGAGAGGAAGGGCATCCAACAAAAAAGCAGTGTGGGTTCCAAATCTCTCTCTCTCTCTTTCTCATGGTTTTCAAACCAAAGATTTGTTTGCCTACTCTCTTTCCTCTCCCTACTTTCAAAACTGAGGAAAATTTTACTCCTTAACCTACTACCTGTCCAAACAAGGATGTTGCCATCGCAAAGACCACCACGAACTTCATTGTACGTAGTCAATTTTTCTTATAAACTCAAATTTTGTGGTTAACTTCATGTGAAATCCATTTGTAGCAAAATCTGTAGGTTGCTAAATAAATGTCTTGCCCCTGCAACTTTGGAGTCCGATGCTTCTGTTCTTTGTTCCAGGTTTGCAACACAAGCTGCTCTTGCAGTGATTCCCAAAATACTCCAGCCTCGCAGCCTGCTACCAATTCAATCCGCAATTGAAGACAATGCGGACTGCCTGATGCTGCTTATTTGGTCCATAAATGCTCATTCATAATGCCCCTTGTAGCTATAGAATGAACAATTTTTGAGGACCAAAGACTTTGCCACATGGATTCAAAAATCACAGCCCTTGTTATTTTCTTTTGGTCCATAAACGGTAAGTCCCATCGCCCCCCGTGTCACAGATGGACAGCCTTTTATGTTCAAAAGATTTTCATTCGGATATTATGAAAATGTAAGATTTATTCATTATGCCCTTGTGGCCAGATAACTGACAGTCTTTCGTGGCTCCAACAAAAATGCTATCAGCGCCAAATTCAAGATGCACAGCCTACAAGGGTCCTCCAAAATAATGGGCAATCGGTAAGGTCCTCCAAAGATATCGTCAAGGTTAAATTCATAACAGGGAACTGCAAGGGTCCTCCAAAACGTGCCCAAAAGTAAACAACCCATATGTGTCTTCCAATTATGGATAGCCCATGCGAGCCTTCAAAAAAATCTGTCAAAGATAAACATTGATGCCCAAGTATTTTGGCTCGATAAGACTTTCATAGCTTAAATTGGTTCTAAAATTAGCCTTTTAAATCCCTGGCCTAATATAAAATCTGAATAGGTTAACATCTGTGAAGTTTACATTTTGACAAGTAAATTGATCTTCTGAAGCAAAGTCTAAAACCATTTGAACATGAAGCAAAGTAATGAAATCCAAAATTCATTCGGCAAAATTCAAACTTTGATTATAATTCTCCAAAATCAGCCACCCAAAAGACAAATGTATAACTCCAATGCTCATGATTTGTCTTTCAGAAGACTTCAAGAATTTTTGGCAGTAAAATATAGGACTTGTTTGGTCCATATTATGGCCATCCATTTGATAATTTAGATTCACAGAACCAAAAGTAATTTGTCAAAAGATATTATTAAAAGCCCCAAATCTTTTGAAGATCAAACTTTGAACTATAGTTTGACATAATTCCCATTCAGATTTACTCCTGACTAAGATACGTAGGCAACCCATTTCAATGGGTACAATTGCAGACTTCCCAAATCCTAAATGTTCCCTTGAAAAACATTTCAAATACAAATTGTGGACAACTTGATTTTGATTCAAACTTATCCCGATTCAAGCTAGACTCAATGAATCAAATACGTAGGCAATCCACAAAAATAGATGCAGTCAAAAAATTAAAATGATTAGGGTTGGCATAAAATTGGTAAAGGAATGTGTGTCAACCTAGTTGAGATGTCATCTTATTACGGTGATGTAGCAACTTATAAATCCCTACATTAAAAAATTAATCTCCACCGAATTACCAAGTGAACGGCAGAAGCTCGCCAAAATACATTTACATAATTTATGAACTACATTTGACTTGATCCCAAACAACGAGTATATAGACAGCCTAGAGGAGTAATCTACATCCAACCCCTAATATAAATAAACTAAAATTCCCTTTTGTCATTCTCATGAAATGAGATTAGGGGTAAAAGAATAATTGGAATCAAAAGGCATTCTCTTGGACTAAAAGATACTATTTCTTGGAATCAAAAGGTTCCTAGCATCTTTGGATTATATCATGTTATCTTTGTGAATGATTTTTCTCGTGTTACTTATCTCCATCTCATCACAAAACGATATGGGTGGCAATCTATTTTTAAATCATTTTATATAAAAATAAAGACTCAGTTTAATGTCTGCATTTTTATCTTTCGATATGATAATGGACAAAAATATTTTCATACTACACTCAGTTTTTTTATGATCATGGCATTCTCCACCAGTCATCTTGTGCTCAGACTCCACACCAAAATAGGATTGCCGAACACAAGATTTGACATTTATCCGAAGTTATAGGGACACTGTTGTTTCAAATGCATGTTCCAAAGTCTTACTGGAGTGATGTTGTACTTACCGCATGCCACTTAATCAATCGGATGCCTTCTACAATTCTTGGTGGTCAAATACCCTATTGTTTCATGGTCATCCTCTCCACTCCTTACCCCCTCGGGTGTTGTGGTGCATATGTTATGTTCATGCTCACGACCTTGACTGGGATAAACTTGAACCTCAGTCGATTCGGTGTCTTTCTGGCTTACTCGCGCACCCAGAAAGGATATAAATGTTACCATCCTTACGGCATCACTTTGTGTGTGCTGATGTTATCTTTAATAAGTCATTGTCATTTTTTTCTAGTCCTATCACTACCGATGATCTCCCTGTGCATGAGTGTGCTCCCTGTTGTTGTACCCTGTGGTTCCCTTCTCCTAAATACTTGCAAGTATATGCTCGTCATCTCGCGATTCTGCCAGCGCCATCACAGCCTGCAATTCCACCTCAGCCCGTCGCTTTGTCTTCACCTCTGCTACGAAATCCAAACAATCGTCCTATTACCCTTTGAAAAGGTATTCGGTATTGCACCTCTCATCCTATTACCCAATTTGTTTCATATGATCACCTGTCTCCGTCCCTTCGTGCTTTTACTTTTTCTATTTCCTCCATTTTTATTCCTAACACTGTTCAGGAGGTGTTATCTATGTCTGAGTAGCGGCAAGCTATGGAGGATGAGATGTCAGCGCTTCATCATAATGGCACATGGAAGTTGGTTCTTCTTCCTACCAGTAAAACCCTTGTCGGCTGTCTTTGGATATTCACTATCAAGTATCTTTCCGACGGTACTATTGAGCGCTATAAAGCTCACCTTGTTGCCAAAGGCTACACCCAAACTATGTCGTTGACTATTCGGAGACGTTTTCTCCTGTTGTCAAACTTGATTCTATTCGAGTTCTCATTTCTCTTGCTGCGACTCTTGATTGGCCATTGTTTCAGTTGGATGTCAAAAACGTTTTCCTCCACGACGATCTCCAGGAGGAAGTTTACACGGAGCAACCACCTGGGTTTGTTACTCAGGGGACCGTCACCAGGTTTGTCGTCTTCGCAAAGCACTATATGAGCTTAAACAATCTCTTAGAGCCTGGTTTGGAAAGTTTAGTGATGCAGTATTAAGATTTGGTATGCATCGCAATCAGTCTGATTGTTTTGTGTTCTCTCTCACTTCTGATCGGGGAAAAGTATTATTGATTGTCTATGTGAATGACATTATTAATTACCAGTGATGACCAGTGAGGACCAAGGACTTGAGAAAAACACTTCTTGAAGATACTAGTCTGTTGGGAACTAAACTTGTTGCAACTCCTATGGATCCCAAGGTCAAATTATACGTTGACGAGGGAGAGTTACTCTCCAATCCTGATTAATATCGCCGATTGGTTGGTGAGCTAAATTACCTTACTATTACACGTCTGAATATCTCGTTTGCAGTCAATGTGGTGAGTCAATTCATGTCTGATCCCCATCATCCACATTGGGAGGCGGTTCTCCGAATTACGATGTATCTTAAGTCACATCCGGAATGTGATTTGTTTTATCAAGCTAGTGGACACTTGCTGGTTAAGGCATTTACTAATTCTTACTGGGCTGGAGGACCATTTGATAGAAAATCTACTACTGGATATTGTGTCTTCCTAGTGAAAATCTTGTCAATTGAAAGAGTAAGAAGCAAACAGTGGTTGCCCGGTTTAATGCAGAGGCAATGTATAGAGCAATGGCACACACCACATGTGAGATTGTATGGTTGCGATCGTTCCTTGAGAAAATAGGATTTAGTGTGCGGTTGCCTATGCCTCTGTACTGTAATAACCAAGCTGCGATTTTCACATTGCATCAAATTCGGTATTTCATGAGAAGACTAAGCATATTAAAGTCAATTGTCATCTAGTGCGCGAGAAATTAATGGGTGGTATAATAGCTACTCCATTCGTGTCTACGGTGCTCAATTGACGGATATGTTTACTAAGTCATGTTCAAACCACAATTAGAGTTGCTATGCAACAAGCTGGGTCTTGGTGATATTTATTCTCCAGCTTGAGGGGGAGTGTTAGAATAGTATTTAGTCCTAATCTCCCATCGGGTAGTTATGCATTGTAATATGTTGTTTCATAGTATAAATAATCATCATCAGTGTTAAGGCATTACAAAAAAAAAAAAAAACCCTACACACTTTTTCTCCTCTCTCAAACTACAAATCCAAACTAAGAAAATGAAGGGACATTTCAAATTCTAATTAAAGGATATGACCGGCTTCAACAAGTTTCCTAGGCGAACCAACTCCAAGAAACAAAACATACAGTAACAAGATCAATCAGGATCAGTTATGATAAATAGTAGTCTTTCCTTAGATGGGATGTAATGCTATACAAATTTACTGCTTCGAGAATCCTTCTATGTATTGCTATACAAATTTACTGCTAAGAGAAATCCTTCTACGATAAGCTCCTTTTCCTTGTTAGTAAAACTTAATCTTACAAAGAAAACAAACAAGGTGAAGCCCACTTGATGTATATCTCAAACGGACACTATCCAAATCCCAAAATGTGTGGCCTACCAATCTCACCAGATGCCTGCTTCCAGAAACATATATACAGAAAGACAAAAACATATCCGGGCCCTATTCTAAATTCATTTCCCCTCTGCCACTAATAATCTATCATATGATTGAAAACTCAACATTAGAAACTAAAACCAAATGCAAGCCTTTTTTACAAATCATTTTGCCCAAACAACAAAATATACTTCTCTGACAGCATTATTTTAGGTGCCGGCAGTTAATTGCTTAACTAAAGTCGAGTAGTCAAAAATTGTGTTCTCACAACACGCACAAGCGCCCCCACCAAAACAAAACCAAAAAAAAAAAACCAAACAACCACAACAACACAAACGTGAACTTAATAAAGCGTCCATCAGAAAAAAATCCAAAATCCCAAAAATAAAGGAACTTGTGCAATTATATAATTTTCCGAAAATATAGACAAAAGGTAGTGCGCATAGACAAGGAATCCAATTAGAGTACAAAGAATAACCTCAAAGTGGAAACTATCAAGATTCGAAAAGTGGAAGGCCTAAAAATATGCAAAAGACCAAGGCCGCATGGAATGGAAAGGAAAACCAACAAAAAAGTACGAAAAGCACGTGGATCCACAACCAATAAGATACGAATTAAATCCTCCACGAATAAACAGTTTCCGCTCCTCGACCTATTCTGACTTTTAGCCAAAAGCAAAAGAAAAGAAGGATTACCGATCCCAGTTATCGCTTAAAAAAAAAATCCATTTCTCAACTTTTCGCCGTCAACATAAAAAAAAAAACAGCTTCTAAAATAGCATATCAGATCAACGCAGATAGATACAAGCGTATATGTAAAGAGGCAGAGAGTGATAGAGAGAGAGTACCGGAGAAGAACTCGCCGGCGGTTTTGTTCGTTCGGATAAACGACTGCTCATCGTTGCCGGCGGAAGCTTCGGCGGAGGTGAGGTGGTTTTGAATAGCTCGGAGGCGGCGTTGGGCTGACGAGTCCATGGATGCAACTGCGTCGTTTGAGCTGTTCTCTTTGGATCTCCTGATATAAGTTCTCTGGCTCTGGTGCTTGTGAGTTTATACTTTCAGGAATTTGTGTGTGTGTGTGTGTGTGTGTGTGTGTGAGAGAGAGAGAGCGAGAGAGAGAGAGAGATGGCACGCTCTTCAACGAGAAAAGGCGGGGATAAGCGACGTTAGCAGATAGGAACGGAAATATGTAAACATATGTGTATATAGGGTTTTGTTGATGTTCGGGACACATGATAAAAATCATTAAATATGACTAATTAAATTTATTTTATAAGAAATTATGACAGTTATTAATATTTTGTGCAGAATTAGATTAAGAGAAAAATTTGTATTATAGTGAGATCAAAATATTTTTTTATATTTTTCTTAGTGTTATATTTTTATTTTTTAATTCTTTTAATTATCTCAAATGATGAAATAACTTGACACATGGGAGCAATTAGTTATTTATTGGCATAGACTAAAAAAATTAAAAAAATAAAGGAAAAGTACCCACTTAAAATAAGTTCATTTCAACTATCCACTTTGATTTAAATAAACTTCTGAAAAATATAATATCCTCTTAATTTTTTGACATTAATTTTTTAAATGAACTAACCACTCATGATTTTGTAGATTTTTTTGTATTTTCTTTTACATTAGTTTTTTACATTACATTAGTTTTTTGCTCAAATTTCAACTACCTCTCTTTTTCTCCCTCTTATTTAACTAAATTCACACAAAAGGAAAAATTATTTTCCGAAAAGATCCATTGTCTACATATGGTATTCAAGTTGTGCTATGGTTACAAAGACTAGTTTTACATGAGAATTGGCTAGGGAGTTGCTTCCTAGTAAAAAAAAAAAAAAGATCTTTAAAATTTTATTTCTTTTGATAGTTATTTTCGAATATTCGACAATATTTTACTTATTTTTTAGATTTAATTATTTGACTTGGCATTTAAAATGATATAACATTAATTATTAGATAATATTTTATTGATTTTTTACTTCTCAAAATTCAGTTACAATTTAGTTTAGAATTGCAGTAAGAGAAAAAAAATGAAACTAAAGGTTAAAAGTTGGTAAATTAAATTGTAACCGAATTTTAACGAGTAAAAAAATTAGTAAAACATTGTCGAATAATTAATGTTATATCATTTTAAACACCAAGTCAAATAATTAAATCTTAAAAATAAGCAAAATATTTTCGAATATTCGAAAGTAACTATTAAAAGAAATACAATTCTAAAGATTTTTTTTTTTTTTTACTAGGAAGTAACTACCTATGTAATTCTCATGTAAAACTAGCTAGAGTCTATGTACCATAGCACAACTTGAATACCATATGTAGACCATGGATCTTTTGGAAAAATATTTTTTTCCTTTTGTGTGAATTTAGTTAAATAAGCGGGAGAAAAAGAGAGGTAGTCAAAATTTAGGCAAAAAACTAATATAATATAAAAAAACTAATGCAAAAAAATACAGAAAAATCTACGAAACCATGAGTGGGTAATTCATTTAAAAAATTAATGTAAAAAAATTAAGAGGAGGATATTACTTTTTTCAGAAGTTCATTTAAATTAAAGTGGGTAGTTGAAATAAACTTATTTTTAGTGGGTACTTTTTCTTTATTTTTTTCATTTTTTTAGTCTATGCCAATAAACAGCTAATTCCCTCCCCCCCCCCCCCCCCCTCGGCCGTGTGTCAAGTTATTTAATCATCTGAAACATTCGAGATAGTTAAAAGAATTAAAAAATAAAGAAAAAAATAAAAAATATAACACTAGGAAAAATATAAAAAAAAATATTTTGGTCTCGCTATAATACAAGTTTTTCTCTTAATTCAATTCTACACAAGGCATTAATGACTGTCAGTATTTTCTATAAAAGTGAATTTAGTTAGTCCTATTTAATGATTCTTATTATGTGTCTTTAGGGCACACGTTAACAGAACTCATGTATAAATTTAGGGTGAATTACACTAACCTCTCCTGAGATTTATAACAAATATAATGTCTCCTTGAGATATCTAAAATTACTCTGATCTTTTTTATTTTTTAAACTATTATACTGTTATCTTTCCTATCGTAAAAATCTGTGAAACATGGTTAGATACGCTATTAAAATTTCAAGTTTGAGAATTTTTTTGACAAAACAAACTGTAATATAATTCTTATCACGTCCAAAATAACTTATATTAAATTTTTGTGATTTTTCTAAAGTCAAAATTATGATAGATTTTAAAACTCTGTTTAAATTTCGACTTAAAAAAAATCTAAAAAAATCATCATATGTTATTTCAAACGCAATAAAAATTATGTTATAGTTCATTTGGTCAGAAAAAATCTCGAATGTGAAGTTTTAATAGCGTAACTAATGATGTTGACTGATTTTAATAATAAAGAAAATAATTACATAATAATTTAAAAAGTAAAAGGGGTCAAAGTAATTTTAAATACCTTAAGGGAGTATTGTATTTGTAATAAACCTCAGGGGAGGTCAGTGTAATTCACCCATAAATTTTAGACGTGTAGATATGAGAAGCCTAATCTATGCGGAGGTCAGTTATAGTTTGGATTACACCCAAAAATTTACTATGCGGGTACTGATGTGTGTGGGTGTCGTGTTTCGTTTGGATTGAAGCTGAAATCAATCCGGTGCTTGGAGAATGCAGTGAGATACGCAAGTTCGGTGGAGAGTGGTGGCAGAAAAAGGGAAAATAACACGCAGTCCAAACAGGCGCCTAGGAATTACAGCAGCCAGAAGCCTAATCTATTTTGAACTTTTTGTCCTACTTTTATTACACGGTCAGAGTCGGTTGGTTGATGATGAGAATCATCAATTACATTCATAGTACCTAAAAAGAGGTCTCTGTCACATGTAATAATAATAATACTTCACGAGGTAAAAAAAATTTATAATCAAAATATACGATCAATTTAAAATAAAATTTAAAAAGTTTCTTTTTAATTATTAATTAGTTTTCGAGACTTTAAGTGAAAATTATAAGACAAATCTCTCAGTAATTTCAAATATTAAGTTGTCGAGTTTCAATCACAATAAATTTGAATTTATTATCCGCTTTATTACTCAGACAACCTATTAGGATTATTTCAAAGGGTAAATTGCAGAGATTTCTTAACAAATGACATTTCGTTCGGACAATATATTTTGCTAATAATGCGAACAAGTTATGTGAAAATCCACACAAACATAATTGGAAAAAATATGAAGAAAGAGAAAATGAAAAAAAAAAAAAAGGAGGTAATAAATCCGAGTTTTAAAAAGTTTTGGACGGCATTTGTGCCAACTCTTACTATTAAAATACTAAAAAAACAAGAACTAATAAAATATTTACCCACTAAAAATTGAGAGGAACTAAAAAATAACAAATCTGTATTATAATATATGACCATATTAAATCAGAAATGCTACCTACAAACCTTGTTTCACACCCCAAACACACCTGTTGGGTCCCACCCCCCATCTAAACCTTTCCGTTTTATTAAAGAATATTTTTTAAAAATTCAAAACAACATCATTTTGAATTGTTATTAAAAAACAATTAAAAGTCCAAAATCAAACATTTCTTCCCCAACCTCAACCCCCGTTTCCCCCTCTTTCCCTCCTCAAGCTGCGATTCCCTCCCCCTCCTCCCCTCCGGATTCAAGGGAGCTGTAGTGCACTTTCCTATAGTGCATGTGTAGTGCGGGCAAAACGACAT